>JAQIXI010000521.1:0-22171 GCA_034700165.1 Galumnidae sp. Gr-Ori-00277
CTTAAAAACTGTAAATATGATGTTTTTATGCATTTTAGTTATGTTTTCTGCTATTTTACTTATTATTTACAGCTCTTCTACTATATTTTTCTCTTATTTTTCCTTTTTACGTGCTTTTTCTATCTATTTTTTCGCAGATACTCTGGGGGGGGTACTTCGTCGATCATAGGGGGGTATTTGGGCTATACCCCCTGATGGCCATCACTGGATATACATTAAATGGAATTATCTTACTACCCCATGTTGACAAGGTATATCTCAAAAACGCCTTGATCAATTTTATTGCTGTAAAAAACAAAATAAATAAAAACTCCCCAGTTTTGTTATCCAAATTTAAATTTTTAAAAATTAAGCAGAGTTAAAATATAAAATGAAATTTATTGAAATTTTAGAATTTTTAAAAAAAAAATAAACATTGCAATGCTAAAGCAAGTTACCTTGGGCGATTTTTTAATTTTTTTAGAAGAGGATGTAAATTTTGCTTTGACATTAAGATCATTAAAATAGGCTAATAGATAAAAATGTTTATTTGAGTATTACTATTTTAAACAATAAAACTTTGTTATTTGATATCTTTTGATGAAAACATTGATAAAACCACCAAACGCATTAAATGTAGCATGGTAATGCCTATTATTTCGTAAAAATACCAAAATTTCAATAAATTTCGTTTTGTATTATAACCATGTTTAATTTTTAAAAATAACAAGTTGTTATTGAGTAATTAATAAATAATTTTCATATACTAATTTTCTTTTCAAAAATATTACCACCACCTAATATGAAAATTATCCAGTTATGTAAATTGAAATAAAAATGATTATTTTGATATTAAATTACGACATTAGTTACAGTTTAAAAATAATTTTTATTAATTTTATTTATAGTCATTCACTACATTTACAAGGTAGTATATAGAATCGTTTTCCCTCCACCCACCCACCCAAAAAGCCAGGACTAGGATAAGAACAGGGATGGCAAGAGATCTCAGGGGGTATGAGGGGAGGGTATTTTGGTCTCGACTCAGGGGAGGGGGGTATTAGGGGGGTATTTTCAAAAAATCGCCAAAATCGTTAAAATTCACATATTTAAGGTTTTTTAGGTGTTTTTGCTCATAAATACATATAATTTAGTCAAATTTAGCATATTTTATCATTTTAAGGCAAAAAACTAAGAAATTTTGACCAAAAACGACTTTTTCCAACTTTGAAAAAATTTACACTAAAAACTGTAAATTTGGACTTTAAAACCTTTTTGTTAGGTTTTCTGTTACTATTCATGTTAACTACAGTCATCTTTGGGATTTTTCATTAAATTTTTCTGATTTTTTCCGATTTTTTGCAAATTTTCTCATTTTTTCTCCTCTGAGCTCGTCCCAGGTGGGTATTTTGACTATTTTTCGGTCTCAAGGTGATATTTTGGAATACCCCCTTTTTGCCATCTGGATAAGAATATGATATAAAATAATTGCAAGAGTTTGAGCCAATATTCAATTACAGCAATTGTTTATTTATATAAATTATAGAAAAATTCTGTTGCAAGCAATACTCTTGGTAGAATTTTTATATAATAGATTATCATATTCTTACTAATTTTATAAGATTTTTTATTTCCATTATTAATTTTTTTAAGGAAAATATTTTTCAATATTTAGAATAAGATATAATATATTTCATAAGGAATTCGAGAGTGAAGTTTTCTTAATTAATTGAATGAATTGAAATATTCATTTTTGTTTATAAAATTATAATAAATTAAAAATACATCTTATTCTTGAAAAAATGTCATATGAGATATTTTTTATATAAGGGATACAGAAAAGTAATAGGAAAATTTTTGGCCCTTTTATGTAATTGTCTTGTAACTGTTTGTATTCAACAATTAAATTAGTTTTCGGTTTTATATTATCGTTTAATTTAATTTATGATTTCTTCATTTAAAATTATTTTGAGTTTTGAATAAAACTGTTATTATTTCGAATTTTAACAATTATTTCAAAATTTATTCAAGCAATTTAAAACTATTTTTTTTATCCTGGTGATTTTCACTTTAAAATCTTTATCAAAAATTTGTAATTAAAATAATTTAAATCCCTTTCCCTACGAATACCGATAATTATTCCATAGACGGGTAAACAACCAAATGATTGATTTAATGCATAATTAAAGTGAAACATGTTCAAGTCAAATTGTTCTAGGTGATAATTTTAGAACAGACGATAATAATATGATCTTCAATAATGTTTGTAGTATATATTTCATACCATTATTAATAAATAGCATTTTAATAGTAATCTTTTAAAAAATAAACTTTATCCGGCTCTTTCTCTTTTCCATTTATGGTAATTTAAATATTATTGATTATATAGAGATAAGATTTTTGCATTAATTACAGTTTTAAAATAATTTTTTATAATCTTATTTATTGTCATTGATTTGTTGAAAAAATAGTAAATATAAATAGATAAACTAGGTCAAAATATAAAAAAGTTCAAAATAGTATTTGAAAAATAAAATTAAAAATTAATTCTAATTTAAACTATTTAATAAAAAGAAAATATTTTACTAAAATTGGAAAATTTTAATAAAATCAAAATGAATATAAATTAATATTCATTTCTAGTTTTTTATTGATTGAATACTAATTTTTATATTAAAATTTAACTCATTTTAATTGATCCTTTTTCTTTAAATGGATTGTTATTAGTTTGTGTAAGAAATAAAATTTAAATGATTCTTTGCTAGAATACAATTATTCACTAAATTTATGTAATAAAGGGTAATATATATTTTAGTTTTACACCGTTATTTTGACCTTTAGTGTATTAATAGCTCATTTTAAAATGTTTAATTTATTTTAATATTACCAATAAAAAGAATGGTCTCTAGAGAGCTACAAATCTCCCTGTCCCTCCATTACTAACATAAGGCCATATGTTACCCGTGAATATTCATTCTACATAAATTTCTATTTTAAAATTCATATATAAAAATAAATGTAGCAAACTACCAATTTAAATAATTAAAATTAAAATTATTGTTTTAACTTTAAAACTGTTATTTATTAATTGAAAGAATTTTAAAATACCAAATAAATGTTTTTTTTTTTTAAATTGGTCTTTGACCATGGGAAATTATTTATATAATAAAATATTTTTATTTAATTTAGAAAATTAAAATATAAAAGAGTTATGTAATCAAGTTTTTAAGTTTAAATATGAGCTTTTAATATATATTATTAATCAAAAAAATAGTTATATTATATCAACGATTTAACATAACAACTGTTCTTAAGCAAGCTTCTACCAAATCAACGATAAGAGGTCATTAAAATCAACTGAATATTAAAACTAACATTCAATCAATATATAGTTCGATGTCATCACTAAATTGCAATTAAATTGATTTCAAATTTTATTAAAAGATTTTCCTATTTTTAATTATCCTATTTTTAAAAAGCTGTTCTCAAAACATTACTTCAAATGATAATTTCATGTAATGTAAATGTAATTATTAGTAAATTCAGTGATAATTAACTTTTAAAATACTTAATTTGTATAAATTATAGGTTATCATGGAATTTGAAAGAAAGAAAACCATGGTTAAATTCTTTGAAACAACCTGAATCTATATCTGCTTATGGCCATGAAGACATGAAAACCATGGTCAAAATTTTTGAAAGTTCTGAAACGTCTTCCATATAATTCACTTTAAAAATTAATGATTATTTTGAGATAAGATTATGACATTTGTTACAGTTTGCAAATAATTTTTATTAATCAATTATTAATAATTATATTTATTTTCAGTGATTTGATGAAAAAATAGCAAATATAAAATTATAAAAATAAATTACAGTTGAAAACCTAAATAATTGTGGTCAACAGTAACCGCACAATCAGTGAAAGTCTGGTTGTAAACAAAATTATGATTACTAGAGTTCATCTTGTATTGAATCCAATAGTGATTGTGTCCACACATTTGAAGTTCTTTTCGTCGCATATACTCTACCAATAGTATGTCTACAATCTTAATTAGAGTTTGTATGCGTAGAAAAGTTAAAAGTTTAATAAACAAACAATGAAATCGTTTAAATACATTCGTATGCTTTTATACATTTATATTCAAATTTAAATTTTAATTAAATTATATAAATACTTATAAATAAAGTCCTTATATTTATTAACAAATAATCAAATATTAATTTTCCTTTCAAAAAAATAAACCTTTTTGAATGCGATTTTCTACAACAAAATAAATTAAAATATTATTGATTATTTTGAGTTTAAATTACGACATAAATTACAGTTTTAAAATAATTTTTTAAAATAAAATAAACTATTATTAAATGAAATCTAATTTATATAATTCAAATTTAATTAATAAAATGATATTTTAGATAAGTGTTCATATAACTTAAATTCTAAAAGTGTTAATTAATTACGAAAGTTATGAATCCTGCATAAAAAATAACTATATACAAAAGTATAAAAGTAATATATTATGATACATATGATAAATATTTATTTATCAAAAAAGTTAATAAAATGTTATGGTTTTGTTATTAAATTAAATAATAAAACCACAATAAATCAATTTATTTAATTATGCACTATTTTATTATTTTTTTGTTTAGAAAAATTTGTAAACTGTAAAAAGTTGTAATTATTATTATAAATACGACCAAATTTAAAATTATTAAAAATTGGTTTTGAGATAACCCTAAAGTATTTTATGTTCAAATAAATCCTTAATTTTAAATAAGAATATAATTAAATAAATTATAATTTTAATTTTTTGATTTTGAGTTTTGCAAAATATTAAACATTTTATCGATTGTTAGGTGAAAGTAAAACTTCTTTTAAATCATAATTAATAGTTTAACAAGAATTCCAAGAAATTATTGTTTTAAGTAGAATAGTCTTTTCGTAACTTTTGATAAAAATAAGTAAACGAACAAGGATAAATTGTATATCAATTATAGATATTGTGATTATATTAAGTAAAATAAAATAAATGTTATAATTATACTTAAGAAAAAACAAATGATGTGTAATAGAATTGATATTAAACCCAAAGAATTTAATCAATAAAATAATATTCAAAAAATTTATTCGTTTGAATTGTTTGTCGTTTTTCGTGAAATTATTGATGACTTCATTGATTTGATGTCTAATCAGACAATTGGGTCGAATCGAGAGATAGTTTGAAATGAAATCATTTGAGTATTTAATCGTTTCATAGTATCGGAGATTCAGTTCTATATAAATGAATTCAAGTGAACAAAACCACAACAAATGGTAATATATAGTGAATAATCCGGTATAATAATCGACCTTGCTTAATAATCTCTGGTAAATATTTTCGGGTGATCATGTTCAAATAAATATTGGAACTCTTCTCGTCGTCCTTTAAAGCCATGGATTTCATTATATAATTCACACTAATTAATAATAAAAACATAAATGAAATAAATTGACCATGGCTAACTCATTCTTGGACACTTTCCTTTCAAATTCTTTGATTTCGTCTAACATTTCAATTAACGTTTTATAAATACTTTTTATATAAAAATAGGAATAAACTCTATTTACAATTAATATAATACAAACACAAATTAAACCCATATTTTTATACTTATTTTCAACAAATATGGCGCCAATGAATACAATAAAAAAGTATATCATTTGAGTGAACCCAAATCCGGTAAATATCTGGTCTAAAGTCTTATATTTTCCACTTAAGCCAAACGGCATAAGAATGTATTGAATCGAATTCATTGTTTGTTTATTAAACTTTTAACTTTTCTATGCAAACAAACTGTAAATAAGATTAATACAGTTAAAGATCGTTATGGTAAACGACCACTATGGTTAACTAACCAATAGGGTTAACCATTTATGAATCCCCGAGCACAAACAGTAGTCTTATTATGCAAATAGGGATCGATATGGTAAACAACCAATAGGGTTAACTAACCAATAGTGTAAAGCATTTAGGGATCACAAACTGCAATATCTTATGTAAAAAGTGATCGATAGCGTTAACAAAAGCAAATTAAATATTGTTTACCATAAAAGGGAAAAACTTTCAAATTAGTTATAAAATAATTAAATATATAAAAAGTATATCAAAAGACGTGATTTAAATGAGCACATATTGGAAAGTTATTCAAATATATCTACAGTTCTAAGGTATACCTAAAAGTTATCAAAAAATATAAAAATTTTAATCTGATTTAATAAACAATAATTCAGATTTCCTTAAAAGAAATATAAAAAGAGTGAAAATATGTCTACAAATCACAAACCGATTAAATTTCCTCAAGTTTTCAATTGTCTCAATAGCTTTGCAGAAATATTTCACAGAATGAAATATCTTTTCATTTATGGATTCACTTAATATTTAAATAGGAGTTTTTAACTAATTATTTTTATTAATTAAGCCATAAATTAAACAATATCTCAATTGATTACTTAATTAATTACTTAAATTAAATTTAAATCAAATTTACCTATAATTATATCAAATAATACTACAGTGTAGCGCAACTGCAAATGCGGTTCCACAATTGCAACTGCAGGAACGCTGCTGCACTTGCAACTGCAAATGCATTCGTGAATGCAGTTGAGGTTAACCTATCATATACAAACGCATTTGTTTAAAAGAGGCGTTTGTTTAGTCTATTACCCAATAGTTATATCAGAATTTCTTACTTAACTTCAATTGGTTAAGATTCAAACATCTCTTAAGAATTATTTCTATAAATACTAAAACATTTTTGTATATTAGGAGAGAGGGAAAGAAGAAGAGAATTTGTATGTGAATTGTATTGGAAATATTCTTTGATTTGTACAACTAATTTTATGATTATATTAACTTTTGTTCAATTGTATAAAATCATTGTATTTTACCACACATTGTGTTCTCAGCTGAATCACAACTTATATTTTATTTAATGAACGTTCAATTTTATGTAAAGATCATCAACTGTAAAGTGAATAAATGTAAAGTGTAATATATATTGTTTTGTGTTTATTATTTCGAAAACAACATTGGTTTGGCAAAGAAACCTCCGACAAAACAATTGGTTTGGGGCAGCTTTTGGCCAAAGAATTGGCAGTTTGGCCACAACGCTGTTGTAAGTAGTAGTCCAGGACAATTTAAACATCTAACAGTAAGAATGATTGAAGTAATTAATTGATAATTAATTAAACATTTATAAATTGCTAAGCGAATGCTTTACAAACTGTAAAATAAGCCCTATATTTGTTAAGAACAGTGGTTGTACCTTGTATATGGTGGAGGCACAAGGGTAACGTATTTCGTTAAAACTATAGCAGTTTTGTTACCTTTCAATCTTAATTAATGTATATATTATTTTTGCAAATTTGATTTCTTTTAAATTAAATTCATCGCTGTTTTAGATGTTTGAAAAATGAGTTATCAAATGAGAAATATTTCGAGGATATGTATAAAAACGTATAAAATTGAATATTTTGAAGATATTTCTACAAATTTAAGTTATAGTCTTGTTTGTAACACATTTTGCGAATATTATTTAATTACATTTATTCGATCTGAGTTAAATGAGCTGTAAAACGGCAATAAAATCAATTCGTTTCCAGCAATTAAAATGTCAAATATATCAATTAATTGTTAAAAAGTATTAAAATCCAACTTTAAAATGGGTTTTTTGGTAATTTTGTCTAAATTATACTGACAGTTTTATTGCTTTTTCGTGAAACTTAATCTGAACACCAAAACACATGGCCTTAAAATTTATTATTTTGCATTAGTAATATTAATTATTTTAGATAATTTTTGATTTTCTCACACAAAAACAAAATCTATTCTGAATTAAAAATAAAGTTAATTACTTTTGCAATAATTTTAAAGCCATTAAAATGCCAAAACGAGGGCGAAGGAGATCCATAAGATTAATCCCGCGATTTGAAAGTGATTCGGAACATGAAACCGATGTTTCTCAAATCATTGAAAGCAGAGAAACTAATCCTATTGTTGTATTAAATAATGAACCTGAAATGATAGCCGGAATGGTTTCGAAATCAAATGATGCCGAAATGGCAACTGCAAATGCTTTTGCAAATGCAAACGCGAGCGCTACCGCGAACGCGACCGCAATAAATGCAACTGCAATTAACGAAAATGCAAGTGCAAATGGTATTTCACACTCTACTGAGAGATCTGCGAATTTGAAAATTAATGAGTTTACTGACAATGAAGTCAAGTCTATGATAACTGTAGGGTCTGTCCATCCCTGAGACTTTGATGGAAATGAGGACATCGAAGACTGGATAGATCATTTTACTTATATTGCTGATTGTAATAATTGGGACGAACGGATGAGAATTCGTCGAATTCCAATTTATTTAAAGAATACAGCAGAACTGTGGTTTAGGGAATTTGCCAGGTCAAATTCCGATAATATGAAAACTTTGAGTTTAACTGATGTATTTAATGGTTTGAGAAATGCCTTCAGACCTAAAAATTATAACTCAATCAATCAATCAGCGCTCATATGTCGAACGCAAGGATTGAATGAAGGAGTCGCCACATATCATTATGATATGCTTCGGTTATGTCGAAAAATGAATCCTGATATGAATGAGACAGAAAAACTCACTCATATTATGAGGGGACTTAAGTCCGGAATGTTAGAAAGGGTTTTACCTCTTGAACCGAAGAATTGCGGCGATTTATTGAATAAATTGAGAAGCATAGAAGAGGCCCCTATTCTGTCTAATCAAAGACCGAATTATAACTTATTATTGTTAGAGGAAAGTGAAAAAGCCAAAGCTATTGGGAATTCATTTAATAATAAGTTAAAAGATGAAAAGAGTGTGAGAAATGAAGAGAATCGCAGATCAATTGATGAAAAATTGGATGAATTGGGTTTACAGTTTAAGAATTTTCTTAAAACAGTGGAGAATAAAGCTCCCAGATATCGAAGGGAATTTTTCCCCAGATACAACAATAGAGGGAATGTCCAGTACCCTCGAACAATAGATGGCAGACCCGTTTGTTATAATTGTAATTTACCGGGGCATACTTATTATTCATGTCCCAAAAGACAGAATAAACCCAAAGTTGATAAACAGGTTCGCTTTTCGAATGAAAAGTCAGGCAAAGAAAGTAATCAGGGAAACCAATAATGGCGGCGGCCATTGATGAAACCGCCGCAACCCCTCATTGCTATTTTCTTAATCTTTGTTCTAAACTTTTAACAATTAATGGATATGTAAATAATTTACCTGTCATAATGCTTTTAGACACAGGTTCTTCGATTTCTTTAATTAACTTTAAGAAAATTTCTCAAATTACTAACACAAATATAATAAGTTGTAATATTCCAGTTTTAAAACTTGCTAATGGAAATATAATGTCACCTATTGGTAAGGTAACTGTAAATATAAGTTATGGTAATAATGAAATAACACAAACATTATTTGTATATAAGGAATTACCATTTGACATACTGTTAGGCATTGATTTCTGCACAAATGCAAAATTACAAATTGATTTTAATCAATTACAACAAAAGGAAAATAATTATTTTATAGAAATGCCATTTTATGGAAATGAGTTTAAACAGACTCCAAATAAATTTAAATTTAAATCTTTTGATAGAATAACAATATATCCTAATGAAGGAAAATTCATTCGAGTCTTTTCAAACTCAAATATTCCTGATCAGTTTATTTTAATACCTAATTTGACAAAAGATTATATTATAATAGACTCAATATATTCAAATAATAACTATATAACAGAGATATTCATAATTAATGACAACAATTACAATGTAATTATCCATAAAAATGAATGCATTGGTTTTTATGAAGAAATTGAAAAAGACAATTATTTTATTATTAATTTAAATAAAAACCCATTAAATGTTTCTACAGACTGTAATCAGTTGCAAACGCGTTTTAATAAAAATGAAATTGCAAACTCAATTGATGCGTTTGCCAAAAGTGCAGTTGATCTAAATGCAACTGCATCTAAAGAAGATAATGCCACTGCATTTAATGAAGAAAATGCGACTGCTTTTGCAGTTGCATTCCCAAATGCCTTTGATGCAGTTGCATCAAACTGTAATAAAATAGAAAAGGCAGTTGCAAAAGCAACTGCAAATGACTTAGACGCATTTGAATTTGATGAAAATAAAATCGATCTTTTAAATGCATTTGCAATTGAATTGAATGAGACATTCAAATTTAATATTAATGAAAAATTATCTCAAAAACAGAGAGATATTTTAATTGAGTTTTTATTTGAAAACATTGATTTATTTGCTTTTTCAATGAAAGATTTAACAAGAAAAAATATTATTAATCATAAAATAATTACTGATGGGACTATTCCTATCCAAAGAGGACCATATAAAACATCTTATTATGAAAGAGAACAATTAAAAACACAAATTAATGAATTATTAGATGCTAAACTTATTAGAGAGTCAAATAGTCCTTACGCATCACCAGTTGTGATGGTTAAGAAACCAAACGGCACTTTGAGAATGTGTATTGACTTTCGTTCTTTAAATGCTATCACAAAAAGAGACTCATACCCTCTCCCAACTGTTGATAATTTGTTAAGTGCATTTAATGGATGTGAATTATTTTCTTCACTGGATATGGCTTCAGGATATCATCAGATACCTGTTGATCCAAATGACATAGAAAAAACTGCTTTTATAACAAACTATGGATTGTTTGAATGGGAGGTTATGCCATTTGGCTTATCTACCGCTCCTGAAACATTCCAGAGAATGATTGATAAAATGTTAGCAGGACTTAAATGGAAAATATGTGTTGCATACCTTGATGATATCTTCCTTTATTCCAAGACATTTGAACAACATATTGAGAGACTTACATCAGTTTTTGATGCTATTAGAAAAGCTAATTTAAAATTGAAACCAGAAAAATGTTATTTCTGCTTAGAAGAAATTAAATACTTGGGTTGGCAAGTGAGTTCAAAAGGAACCAGAGCTGATCCTAATAAAGTAGCAGCGATTAAATGTTTTACATCACCAACTGATAAGAAAAGTTTAAAAAGGTTTTTAGGCATAGTGGGCTATTATCGCGATAGTATAAACAATTTTGCAATGATAGCCTCGCCTTTGCATCATTTATTAAGAAAATCTACATTCTTCAAATGGACAAAAGTGGAAGAGGAGGCATTCCTTCAACTCAAAGATAGTTTGTGTTGTGCTCCTGTGTTAGTACATTTTGACAACAATAAACCAGTGAGACTTCATACAGACGCGAGTTATCAAGGAATCGGATTTGTTTTGTGTCATATCATCGAAGGTTTAGAACACCCATTTAGATATGGAAGCCGTTCATTGTCTAATTGTGAAATTAACTATGGTGTCACAGAGTTGGAGGCACTTGCTGTAATTTACGCAATAACAAAGTGTAGACATTATTTGTTAGGAAAACATTTTGAAATAATTGTTGACCACTGCTCACTTTGTTGGCTTATGAGAGCTAAACATACTAGCGCTCGTTTGTGTAGGTGGAGCCTCAAACTTGCTGAGTTTGATTTCACAATTATGTACAAAAAGGGAACAGCGCATTTGAATGCAGATATTTTATCAAGACAACCATTACCTTTTAATGAAAGTGAAGATAAGACCACAACATTAATGGTTAAAAATGAAAATATTGATTTAGTAAAATTACAAAATTCAGATAAATGGTGCAAAAGCATCAAGGACAAATATTTAACACAACGTCATCAAACAAAGTTAGATTGTGATAAATATGAAATAATAGATAATATTATTTATCGTATATATGATGACGGTTTCACTGAATATAAACAATTATTATTGCCTAAAGAATTAAGAAAAGAAGTATTATTTTCACTTCATGACGATAGAACATCAGGTCATTTAGGAATCGCTAAAACTTTTGAAAAAATCCGAAAACGATATTATTGGCCAAAAATGTTTAGATCAGTTCAAAA
Organism: Galumnidae sp. Gr-Ori-00277; assembly: GCA_034700165.1. Classification (NCBI taxonomy): domain Eukaryota; kingdom Metazoa; phylum Arthropoda; class Arachnida; order Sarcoptiformes; family Galumnidae; species Galumnidae sp. Gr-Ori-00277. Next base: position 12,000 of record JAQIXI010000521.1, read on the forward strand.
ATATATAAATAGATGTATGGACTGCCAATCAAAGAAACAACCAATTGGGAAACCATTAGGTGTCGGACAACTAATGGAAACTCCAACAGCTCCATTCCATACAATTGGTGTTGACTTACTTGGAAAATTTACCAAATCTGATAATAACAAACAATATATAATAGTGTGCACTGACCATGCAACAAGATATGTTGTTGCAGAAGCACTGGAAGACAGTATATCAGAAACTGTAGCAAAGTTTTTGGTTGAAAAAGTAGTGTTGATATATGGTGCATTTGAACAAATTCTAACCGACAACGGAAAACAATTTGTGTCACATCTTTTACAGGCATTCCTAGAATGTCTTGGAACAAAACATATTCGCACATCAAATTACCACCCATAAACGAATGCAATCACGGAAAATTTTAATAAAAGCCTAGCTAATATGCTATCAATGTATTGTAGCACAGATCAGAAAAATTGGTGTCAAGCACTTCCCTATGTGATTTTTGCATATAATACTAGTGTTCATGGATCTGCAAAACAGAGCCCATATTATTTATTGTTTGGTAAAGAACCGAGACTTATTGTGGACAGTGTATTAAAATCACCATGGTTATATGAACCAGTACAGAGTTTTAGTGATAAACTATCTGATGCAAGATATCTTGCTAAAAACTTTATTAAAGAGAGACAAATATCTAATAAAAAGTTTTATGACAATAAAAGGAGTGATAAACAATTTAATGTTGGTGATACTGTACTTGTGTATGTACCTGTCAGAAAAGTAGGACTATCTGAAAAACTAATTCACCGCTATTTCGGTCCTTTTATTATTCGTGAAATAAAATCACCTGTGAATTATTTGGTGGAAAATAAAGAAACAAATCGAAGAGAAAATGTGCATGTTGAAAGACTAAAAGAGTTCAAAGATGAATTCGATGAAAATATCGATTATATTCATGTTGATTCTCTTAAGTCTCAACAACAATTACCAAGAACAAATTTGAAACAAAAATACAAGAAAAATAAAGAAAATGTTGTGATTACAACAAATAAACCTTCAATACCAGAACAACAATTACAAACTCGGTCAGGTAGAAAAATAAAATTACCGGATCGTTTAAATTATAATACTCTTTAATAACTCACATATTAATAAAATATATAATATCTATTCTATTAAATTATATTTCTAAACCAGATAATAAAAAACCCTAGGTTACAAAAAAAAAAATTTTAAAAAAAATCAAAACTACAAAAAAAAATTGCAAATTTATATAACCTGTAAATATATAAACAAAATATATAAAACTACCTAGACACAAAAAAAAAATATAAAATGATTAAATAAAAGAGACTAAAAAAAATAATGAATTAAAAAATCAAAAAATTATATATATATTGAATTAAAAATATTCTATAATTTTATAAAATACTCAACTTTATAATTACACTAATAACATCATTTTAAAATTTTAATTAAATTCGACATCTATATGCTTTTCAAAACATTTATATAATTTAATATTATATTTAAACATGTTCAATTTGGATTTTATTTAAACAAATGCATAACAATTGCGATTTGTTATTGCAACAGCACCAATGTTGCAACTGCATAGTTAATGCAACTGCATATGTATTGCAATTGCATATAATTGCAACTGCATTATATATTTTGCAACTACAAAATTATTGCAATTGCAAATGGTTATTTTAAATTAATAAAATTTAATAAATATAATATGAATAAGGTTTTTTTTTAAAAAAAAGAAATTGACATTTTTATTTAATTTATTGTTGCATTATTAGAATGAACATCGAAACTTTTTTATGAAATCAATTATTTATTGAAAATATGTATGATCTTATATTTATCAAAAGATACATAAAAGATAACAGAAAAACAAGAAATTTAGAAAAAATAATAATTATTATTATAAAAGTTTCAATTATTCATAATTATTCAAAAATGATATTTGAGATCAATTTTAATGCAAAAAAAATGATTAATATAAGGTATTTTAATTTTTATGATTAAGAACTATTAATTAGAAATATTTTTATTTGAAATAATTAATTACTTTACTTTAGTAAGTTTTATGCCAACCAATACCTTTGAGCCATCCTCAGACAATAGTTCGTGAGCGCTATTGCAGTGCTTGTCCAAAGTTGAAGGACGCGAATCATTGATGCAAGAACCACAAACAGGACACCCGACTGATTCTTTAAAATACCAAAAATAAAATATACTTGGTCCATTTGCCGGTTTTTGTGCACAAATGAAACTTTCTCTTTGGTATTCAGTGAACATTTCCTCACTATTATCCACATTGCCTGCAATAATGTCTTTTAACATTATTTTCATCATTTTCACAGTTTCGGGAATAGTAACGGGAAAATCCTTTAGTGCCTCTTTAGAATACTAAATAAATAATGAAGGAATATATTCAATTAAATATAAACTATTTAAGTTATATTATATATTATATAAGCTATATTAAAATTTAGAAAAATATTTGACCATGATACAAAAATATTTTTAATTAATTGATAGGCTGAAAATTTAAAAATATTAATGTTACATTTACTAATTTAATAAAAATATTAATTTTACAGCTTTTATATTATATATAAAAACTGTAATATAATAGAAAATTATATATTATATTTATTAAAGTTCATATAATTATAAATTTACAGTTCAGAAAAAAATAATATGCTAAAATTTTATACCATGGTCATACTTTTAAAAGAAAATTCAATTTAAACTTAAATTATAGTCTATAATAATTTATATATTACCTCGCGGTTAATATTCAAAATTTCGGGACGTATACCGGGATTTAATGTCAATGCAGGCCTATTATTTTTCGAAAGCATTTTTTTACCGCGAACAGTTGAAGCAGTGCTTAAAACAGATTCAGTTGGACTAGGCGGTGCTTTCGAATAGGGATCGTCACGTCCCTGATCTTCCATCAAAGCATCGCCTCCCAGAATCAAACTATGATTGTCGCTGTCAACTGATTCTTCATTATTAGTGTCGATATTTTCGCACATCATTTCCAAATTAATTTCATTGACATCAGAAATAGGATTATTAGTGAAATTTTCATTGTTCTGTACAGTTGCAATGTTAGTCATTAGTTGTTGTGATGACGTAGTTGCAATTGAACTTGCAGCTGCATTGTCGTGTGCGACTGCATTGACCTCATTTTCAATATTCAAATCGACATTCATTTGAATTGACTCATTCAATAAATTAAATTCATCCGTAGTTGAGGTCAAATTTTTCAAACCTTCTTCAGCCGATTTAGTGATTTGTTCGCTATAATTAAAAATTTCATAATTAAAATTCAATTAAAAATTTAAACTCGCTTAAAATTTGTCAAAAATATCAAATAAGTAATAAATTTCGATAGATATGCTAAAATTTACTAATAATTTAATTTAAACTTGATTAAATAAATTTTTTAAATTTTTCAGTTACAAATAATTTATTTAGAAATTATTTTTTTAAATAAGAATATTTTAAAGGATTTTTGATTCACCTCAAAGCTTTGACATTTTTGAGCTGTGAATGAGCTTGGTCTCGTTCTTCCCTGATTTTATTTAGTGAACTTTGGATATTATCATTATCTTTATTACTATTTTCCAATTTTTTGTTGAGTTCACGCATTTTATTGGTGATATCGCCAAAACTGGATTCAAATTGTTTAACCAAAGCTTCGTAATCATTGCCAACTTGTTCCAAATCGTGATCTTTTGATTTGAGATCTTCGTTTAATTTTAAAATCATCTCCTCTTTCTCCTTAATGTTGGCCTTTAGGTCTTCAATACTCTTTTCCTTTTGTAGACAATCTTCACAACTTATGTCCAAAGTATCCAATCCGATACTGTTTGTCTATTTAAAAGTAAAATACAAATTTTAAAACAAAATTAAACCAATTAAATTATTATAAAAAAAAATAGTAATATGGATGGGGTAATAATTTTATGGGATAAATCTAGAATCTTGAAAATCCTAAATTACTAATTAAATTATAAAATTAAAAGTTATAACAAAGACAAAAAATAATCAAATTGTATAAGTGAATGATAAATTTAAACTTTTAAAAAAATAAAATAAAATTAAATTAAATTAAAAGCTGTAAATATTAAAAAGATAAAATATAATCTTAAATTTGAAACAAATGCTTATTTTTACAGTTTTTAATTTAATTAAAATATTTTAAATATTTAGGAAAAATATGAAAAAATGTTTAAATTATTAATTTACAGTTCATAAACAAAATTTTATTTATTGATATAAATGAGTCATGTATGATGATTTATATTCCATATATTAAAATGTTTAGATTCAAAAAATTAAAATCTAAAACTATTTTTGGCAGAATTTTAATTTTATTTAAAAATACAGTATTATTATTATTTACCTCAAGTTTTCTCTTCTTATTGGCAATAATGACATTTAATTGATGTAATCCATCCAAAAGAATTTTCTGGACACAACTCTCGTTTTCATTCAAAGATTGTGTAGATGAAGAGCTTTGCATAGATGTGTTGTTGACGTTATCAGTTGCGACTGCATTCGAAGTGCCACTGCCCTCAACCGCAACTGCATCATTCAAAAGGACAGGATTAAGTGCCGTTGGTGTCGAAGTGCGACCCGGACTAAGTCTTCGCCCATTTTGGTCATTATCAAGCTTAAAAAAAATAATAATTAAATTTAACAATCATCATGATAATTCATTTATATAAAACTTACAATCTCATCGATATTTGATTCCATAATTTGATAATAAAAATTGCGTCACTTTAAAATCCAAACAAATTTAAATCTATTGTAACTAAATTTACAAAATCAATTCAATTAACTAAAAGAAATAATTCTTTAAATTATATTTTAATTAGAAATATTGGTTAAATAATTACAAACCTTTTATTACTAAAAATTCAAACAATTGAAATGAATAGAAATGAAAGCAATGCCTGTTTAGTAATAAACAAATGAGTCAAATGTCAAAAAATTTCCAAATTTTGTTTATATTATATAGAGGGCGATGTAGTCTGTTTGCAAAGTTTAATCAAAAACTTATTTTGAACAATTATATTTAAATAACAACAAAGAAAATATTAATTAATTTGGTTTTATAAATAAAATATAATTTTATAACACGATGTTGAATTAAATTATATAAATATAATTATGATACAATTTAATATTTGAAGAAATTATAATCTCGATATTATATGTTTAATTTAACATTCGAAAATATATTTGCAAATTTATATAAATTGATGAAAAGCTTATGTCGAATTAATTTTATATGCATATACAAATTTATAGAATTTAGAGTGGGATTTTAATTTTATTACTATTTATAACAATATATGAGAATATAATTTCTTATATAAGGTTCTTATATATACACATTTATTATTATATATTCTGTTTTTAACAACCAAGTTTAAATGTCAAAGAAAAGTGATAATGATGTAAAAAGTTTTATAATATTTTTAATAATTTTAATTTTTATATTTTATATTTTTTTATTGAATTTATTAATTATTTAATTATATAATGTAAGAGATGTCTGAATTTAATGAGAGGGGTATACAGTGTAGCGCAACTGCAAATGCGGTTCCACAATTGCAACTGCAGGAACGCTGCTGCACTTGCAACTGCAAATGCATTCGTGAATGCAGTTGAGGTTAACCTATCATATACAAACGCATTTGTTTAAAAGAGGCGTTTGTTTAGTCTATTACCCAATAGTTATATCAGAATTTCTTACTTAACTTCAATTGGTTAAGATTCAAACATCTCTTAAGAATTATTTCTATAAATACTAAAACATTTTTGTATATTAGGAGAGAGGGAAAGAAGAAGAGAATTTGTATGTGAATTGTATTGGAAATATTCTTTGATTTGTACAACTAATTTTATGATTATATTAACTTTTGTTCAATTGTATAAAATCATTGTATTTTACCACACATTGTGTTCTCAGCTGAATCACAACTTATATTTTATTTAATGAACGTTCAATTTTATGTAAAGATCATCAACTGTAAAGTGAATAAATGTAAAGTGTAATATATATTGTTTTGTGTTTATTATTTCGAAAACAACATTGGTTTGGCAAAGAAACCTCCGACAAAACAATTGGTTTGGGGCAGCTTTTGGCCAAAGAATTGGCAGTTTGGCCACAACGCTGTTGTAAGTAGTAGTCCAGGACAATTTAAACATCTAACAGTAAGAATGATTGAAGTAATTAATTGATAATTAATTAAACATTTATAAATTGCTAAGCGAATGCTTTACAAACTGTAAAATAAGCCCTATATTTGTTAAGAACAGTGGTTGTACCTTGTAATACTATGTTTTATTATATGATCGATATGGTTAACCAACCAATAGCGTTAGCTAAATCTTCGTCCCCGGTCTAGTTTACGCTATCGATCTTTAACTATATTACCGAAAATAATAAAGCATTTGTTTACATTAAGTCCCATACAGTTATCACTACTTAACAAATAGGAATACAGTTTAACAAAATCAAATTACTTCTTAACACATTAGAGTCACATTTAAATAGTTATTATTATTATAGAATAAAAAGCTTTAAAATTATTAATAACTTATTTTTGTTGAATATTTATTTGAGATAACAAATATTAACAAAATGTTTTATTTAAAAGTGAAACAATTTTTAAACAAAAGACATCAAAATATAAACTCTAATGTGTTAAGAAGTGATTTGATTTTGTTAAACGGGATTCCTATTTGTAGTTATAACTGTTTGGGATTTACTGTAAGTTTTAGATTTTAATTTTTATATAATCTTTTTAATTTAACATGGACAAATTTTAAAATAAATATTAGATAAAAATTAATGTTTACTTTTAGGTATAAATTTTAGAAAAAAATCTTTGAAGCAGTTCTTCAAACAATATGCAATTCTCTAATTAATCAATTGAAAGTTATACATATTTATCACCATGCAATTTTTAATAATTTATTATAAATTAGATAAAAACATAATAAAACGTTTAAATAATTGATGGACGAGTTAAATACTACTGAAAATGCATTTGAATTACTACTTATTAATAAAATGCAAGAATATTTATAAATTAATAAGAGTTTACTTATCTAAATAAATCAGTAACTCATTATTCTCATTACTTAGCTTTTCTCATTGCACTAAATTCTATTAATTGATATAAATTTATTCCTAACTTAATTAACAAAACGTTATTAAAGGTTTTGATTTCGGCTTATACATAGGTTTCGGCTTATCTATTATTATAGTTTGATTTTGAAATTTTTGCTATTTTTTTGGCCTCGGCTTATACACCGCTTCGGCTTATTTACCCGAACTTAGGGTATTTATAAACTTGCAAAATAATATTTATTTAATCGATTCAAAATATGATTTCTTCAAAACTGTAATAAAGATATAATGTGTATAAAAATATTATCATTTAAAATATTTTATAGGATTGAATAACAACTAACAAGGTAAGGTTCGGAATCCTGAACTTCGAATCACCTTGATACTTAGCTATAATCTAAATTATATTTTATGATTAATTTAGGAAATTAAATTTTTTGCTGTAAACAAAGGGTTGAGGTGGTCAAAGTTTGGCTCAAATGAAGTTTGCTTGAGTGCAATGTTTTAGTGTAATAGTTTTAATGCATAAGAAATACGTGAAGCCTCCCACTAAACGCTTATGCATAACAGCTATGTATTGCACATAAGCCACCTTATAGTGCTTAGTAAGCTTACAACTTGTTATAATAATAACTCACAGCAACTGATATGAATATCCAAATAATTGTTGAATATTGTTATTGAAAAGTATTAGAAATGTCAACAATTGTTATTACAGATTTAGCCAAACTTTGACCACCTCTGGCCCCTCAACCTTTTTGTTTGCAGCAAAAAATTTTATTTCCTTAAATTTTTCATAAAATATAATTTAGATTATAGCTAAGTATCAAGGTAAATCGAAGTTCAGGATTCCGAACCTTACCTTGTAAGACTGAGTAATGCTTATTTTTATTTAAAATGTTAAATTTATATAATACTAATTCTTATTTAATTATTAATATAATTTTTTTTATAACAAATCAAAATATAAAATTAGTTATCTAAAGCAGAACAAATTATTTGGTACCTAATTTAACCACAAATGCTTGGATAAATATGCAAGTTAACCAAAAGCCAAATGCTTGTTAAATTTCATTTAAAAATTATAGTCTCTATTTAATTTTTTAAAATAAAAATCATAGAATTGAGAATATAATCGCCCAGGACACTCCATAGAATAAAATTGTAAATTCAAAAATTTTATTTCAAATTATTTTGGAAACCTATAACTTCGATATAATAATTAAAATTAATTTCACTTTAAATATTTTATAATATATTGTTTATTTTATAATAAATTGTATACTAATCATGCACATTTTTACAAACTTTGACTAATAAACATTAAATTACAAAGGTTTAGATCTCATAGATTATGCAAGATTTAATGACATAATTGGGGGAAATTTGATTAATTTTTTAATTAAATCTATAATAATTTTAAATAAAAAGTTAAAAATAGTTGAAGTAATTGGTAAATAATATTAAAAATTAATATAATTTACTTTATAAGATCTTATAAATTATTTCAAATATTTATTATTCTTTTATTGATATAAAAATAAATTTATCTCTTATTTTTATAACGTGTGATAATTAATTAAATTTAAAATAAATTAAAATTAAACTATCAAATTTAGTCATTAATAGCAGTGATGGCCATCAGGTGGGTAAAGTGAGTGGGTGGGTGGGTGTAAAACGAAACTATATACTACACCTACTGCGTAAATTTAGTGAAAAATTGAAATTATATCTTATAACTTTCTATTAAAACAATTATCTTGATCATTTGATCTACTATATCCTGATAAATGTTTTTCAAATTTTTATAACAATAATTTGTTGAAAACTTAATAGTTATTATTCATTCGATCTATGGATATCATTTAAATGAACATTTAAATGAAATATAAAATTCTTTGCTTCAATATAAAGATATTCAAAGAATTCGACAGTCACTATTACAGAAATCATTTGAAAAAGGTAAAAAAGATATTCAGATTTTCTTAATTAATATAAAATAATTATGATTTATTAAGGTAATTATTCAAAATTATTTATATTAAAATTTATTGAAAATATTTATACTTTTGAGACAATTAAAAGTTAAATTAATTTATTTAAATTATAAAATTGATTTTTATTAAAAACTGTAATAAAGATATGATTTTGCAAAAAATATACTCATTTAAGATAATTTTCAAAAATGAAGACCTAAAAGAATGTTAGTTGTTAATTTTTGTAATCTCAAATGAGCAAACAATATTAAATCTGATCCTATTATTCAAATAAATTCGAATTATTTATGGGAAAAATAATCTTTTATGTAAACATTTCTTCATTTTTCTAAATATTTATATTTTTCAAAAAATAAATTTATAATATTTTACTTCAATTAGTAAATATCAAAGTTTTTATTAATATAAACTAATATTTTATTATAATTTCATGATTAATAATTATTTACTAATAACTTATTAGTAAAAACAAATAAAGTTAAATATTAACTTGAAACATTTTAATATATTAATATTTAAATTATATAAAAAGAATATATAATTAATTTTTAAAATTGTTCATGCAAAATTCTAATTTAAAAAAAAAGAATTAGGAACAATTTAAACTTCAGCAAAAGACTTTAAGACATCAATTAATGGTAATGCAAACGATTTGGTCCTTCTCTGGCTTCTTTTCTTCTTTGGTGGTGAACCTGATGATATAAAAACACAGAAAATTATCCATCAATTAATCAAGGGAAAACTTTAATCAATATTTACCTAGAAAAGCACATTTATCAGAACTTTCTGTATATTCAGTACACAAAAGGTCTAAAACCTCCCCGGTAAATTCTTTGATTAAATCAAAGATGGCTACCAAATTGTCCTCGGTACACGATTTTATCGGTTCCAATCTCTTTTCCATGCATGGAAAAAATTTATAGTATTCGCTAAATAAAAATTTCAATGAGTAATTGCCAAGGTCAAAAAACTTATTTACCAGCAAACAAATGGAATCTTCTTTTTATCA
>JAQIXI010000522.1:0-22163 GCA_034700165.1 Galumnidae sp. Gr-Ori-00277
AAACATATGTTTTTATATTAAAGAAAAGCGATTTAACTCTTGTTTTAAGTCAATGATTAATACAAATTTTTGTTAAAAATATTATTTTTAATTAAAAAGAATGCATTCAATCGATTAAAACAAAAAAAAAATCCCCGAATTTTAGGGCAAAACTTCTTTTTTTATTTTAAATTAAATGTCAGCTGTTTTTCACTGAAACGTTATTCTCATTAAAATGAATACAAAAGTAATGATTGAAAACAATATTTGTCTGACATTTGTCTTCAAAACAACACTTTTTAACAGAAAATATGGTTAACTAAAAGCAAACAATTACTGACATTTCATTTTAAACTCGATATTATTTTTGGCCTAAAAATGAGTGATTGTTAACAGGTTTACATTTTGTACGGAAGTATTTCTAGTGGATACAATTATTCGGGTGTTTGTAAAAATGATGATCAAGGTGATTTTAGTGTCTCAAAGTTTAAAAGTTAGAGTAAAAGTAAAGGAGAAAAATGGGGACAAAAATATTACGCAAAACCTCTGAAACACATATTATTATTAAAGTCTCGTAAATAACGTAAAATACGATAAAATTTTGTTTATTTGTAATAAAAATTTATCAAAATTATAGTCAATTAGTCTTTTGTCAACAGATTTGATAAGAAATGATGAGTTAATAGCAATTAATATATTTAGTCAACAATTTTTTGAGGAAAAGAAATATTATATTCGATATGATATTAATGTCTGAATTAAAAGACATAATTAGTGTTTGTGTGGACACATGTCTGACAAAAAAATATGGTTTTATTTGTCATAAAAATAGAGTTCAAAACAAAACACAAATATTTGATTCACTTTTTGTGAATATCAGCCAAATATTGAATTTTTGAGGGCAAAGAGATGTCACGTTTAACTGATCTCAGCTGAAATGTGGTCTTCTTCGGGTTCGTCGTTCATAATGTCTTCGAACACATCTGTGGCCGAATCGCCGCTCCATTCAATCGCACAATACATCGAAGATTACATGGATTTGGTTGAGAACGTTCCCAATGATATCGCCCGACAGATCACTCAACTTCATGAACACAACCATCGATACCATCAACTTTTGGCTCATCTGGAGTCCACTCTGGATCTGGTCTGCAATAAGACCTCCAATGAGTTAAGAAAACGAAACTCAATGTTAAAAATCCAAAGAAGTCTAATTGAAATTCAAGAGATCGCCGACGAAAAACTTCTTTTGATTCAATCGATTTTGGATCAGTTGGACGGAAAGGCCCGACAGTTGGACTTCGATTACCGATCCGTCACTTATAACTCGTCTTCGAGTGTTACCAACAATTCTCGAATTCAGATGCAAACGACTTCCTCTGTTGTCACTAATAATTACTCTTCAAATCAAAAATCGGAAACTAATAACAATTCTTCGAACGTTTCGATTGCAAACAATTCCGTCGATAATACGACTAACGAATCGGCCAAAGAAGTAGTTAATGGAAACACAAATGGAGTCTCAAATGATAACTCGAATGCCTCAACGACTCACTCAGGGAAGAGATCGTCCACAAGACGTAACACCGGTTCCCGAAATAATGATAATATCAATGAAAACTCTTCGAAACGTTCCGTCAAAAGAGGGGTTAAAACTTCACACAAAGACATGAAAAGAAGTCGAAATTCGATAAGCAATTCAGTGAACAACAACAGCAACAGTTTATTGATGGGTAACAGTTCACCGCCGATATACGAGGGCGCGCCCATAGACCCGGATGAGCCGACATACTGTCTGTGCGATCAGGTGTCCTTCGGTGAAATGATTTGTTGCGATAACAGCGACTGTAAGATTGAATGGTTTCACTTCTCTTGTGTTTCACTCAATACTAAACCCAAAGGAAAGTGGTTTTGTCCCAATTGTAGGGGCGATCGAAGTAATATACAGAAGAAATGATTTCATTGTTGACAACTCATCTGAACATCGATTCAGTGGTCAAACCACTCATTAATTGTATTATATCTGACATGAAATCAATCTTTTTTTTAAACCATTAGTTGTTTTTCATTATTTGTTTTCATTTTATTTACAATTATTTTCAATGTTTTAATTCTAAGTTTAGTTTTAAGTTTATATCAAAGCATTTGATGGCAGTTATAGTTATAATTAATTTCTAACTATAATTGTTGGTCACATCCCTCTGATAGCAGTCTTACTAACCATTGAATGCAATTCAAACTTTGTTTTAATCGATTTATATAATTATTTAAGTTTTGAATTGAGTTTAATTTTCAATCATTTTATTTATTAAATTTCTGGTGAAATGTATTAAGTTTTGAGATAACTCTTAATTTTTAGATTATTCTCAATAATTTTAAGCACAAATTATACACAAATTGTTTATTTCAATACCGGTTTTTACCCCAATTTATAACTTATTTACCGGTTTTTTGTTTTTATTGATATCTTAAACAAAATCTAAATATTTTTATCTCAAATCCTCTTTAATTAATTCCATTTAATTGTATTCAAAATCCATTTAAATATTTAATTTAATATAAATCATGAAATTTAAAAAAATTGTAGAAATTATTTCATTTTAAAATTCATAGTTTTTTGGAAATAAGAGTTACGATGTCCTCATGAAAAGGCACTTCTTGTACTTCGATATTATTTGGTTGGTTTGGGTTAAAAAACCAAATCTTAACCACTCTCTGGTCGGCATCTCTTAAGTTAAGTTCGGGAGCAATGATTGTATGCTTTTCTCCCTCCACTTGAATAGCAATGCCTTCACTAATGGCTACAATCGGCCTCTTTTTGATAAGAAGACATTCATTGAGTCGATCAGCTCTGGTCTCCGCGTTTATACCACACGGTTTCCACTCATTGTAGTGGGGGTTCAAATTATAAGGAACTAAACCAAGAGATTTGTCTGTTTTTGGCCAAATTATTGGCATATCATTAGTGGTGCCGATATCAGGTGTGGCCACATTAGAGCCGGCAGACCAGCCCACGTATGGCACTCCATCTTCTAATACTCTTTTACGGATTGGTTCAATCAAATTAAATTCTTGTAATTTGTAGAGTAAATGGAATGTATTTCCACCGCCGATGACTATGGCTTCACTTTTGGCAACACTTTCCACATAATTATCTGTTTTATGGATTGGAATCACTTTGAATTGATTGAGGGCTGTCTGAACGCTATCCGTATATTTGTCCCAATCTATTGAAACGCCGGCAAAAGGAATAAAAAGGATTTCTTTGATTTTGTCGCTCAAGAATTTTGTAATCAATTCTTTAGACCACTCCATGTAATTGGTTCCCGACATCGTCGAGTTTGACAGAAGCAGAAGTCTTGGTTTTAAAGACATTGTCTTCAGTATTAAAGTTTGAAGAATTTGACCCCAATTTAGACACAAAAAGTGTTCACTTTATCAGTAAATGAGTTCAAAATAAGTGACGTAAAGTTTGGCGCAAATCTTTAAAAACTTTAAGACTTAAATCACTGAAAACCTTTTCTGAAGAAACTTTTCTTATCTCTCATTAAATGTCTTAAAAGTCTAATAAATTCTCATTTATATATCGATTTATTGTCTAAACTTAAGTTAAAATATTTTTTGAATTAAATTAATTGAAAAATGAAATAATATTTAATATAAATCTTTAGTTAAAATTTTGTTTAGACTTAATTTGTTTGATAAGAATTATTAGATAACGAGAATTTTTCAAAATGATTATGAGAATAATCTTGGTCATTGGCTTTATTATCAAATGTTTATTCAACAAAATTTGAAGTTAGAGTCGAATAAACGATAAGATATTCCCATAAAATTGAGCTCTAAATCAAAATTTCTGAATATGAATATGAAGTGAATTTTGATTTTACGGCAAATCATTTAACTCTTGAAAAAAATGTTGGTTTCAATTATTCACGTCTTATCCCTTCTTCTCTTTGCTACAACTCATCCAAACGCCACAATTGAGGTAAGCTTTTATCCCATTATAATATAATATTCATTTCTCCCTTTCTTCAAGACCTGTTCTGGTCTCTGATTAGATGGTTTGCCACAAATTAAACATTTTATCCATAATGTTATGCCTGAGTTGTGAGTAATAATTATTCATATTTTATAATAAAATCATAAAAATATCGCTTAAAATAAAATTCTGGAAATAACTTAACGGAAGAAATTCATTAATTTTAAATTGTTTTACAAAACAAATAAAATATAATTATTTTCAGTTATAGTTTTAATAGGGGGTCCTGACTCTAGGGGGTTCTAGGGACTATTTTGGGTAAACCTCGACAGACCTAGATTGTCCATAGACGTAATGTTAAGATTTTCAATTTTCCAATTTCGGAATACCCCCTTTGGCCATCCCTGGTTTTAAAGAATATTTTTATCAATAAAAATATGAAAATTTTAATGCAATTCTAATGATAATAATAATAATAATCTCATCTATAAATTAACCTTGTCAGTTATTTTAAAGCTTATTTTGATTTATTAAGAATTATTGACTAAAAATGACTAATTCTTTAACTAATATTAATTTATTTAAATAGTGATGATATCAAATGGTATTCAACACAACAAACGATTCCGATTCTTAGAATAAACTTAAGTAATGAAACGCAAACCATTAATCTTATGAACTTATCTTCAGATGAAATCAATTCACTGTTGATATCAAAAGGTTTTCAAAAGAAAAATGAATCAAAACTTTGATTAAATTGTTTAACAAAAAAATAATTAGATTTTATACAAACAATTAATTCTCATTTAAATGAAAGCATTGATCGAAATTTCACTGAAAAGATCTTTTGCTCGATAACTATAATGAGATTACTTTTTATAAAATCATTTCAAAAGTGTTTAAATCGTTAATTAAATAATGAAAATAAAGATTTACTTTAATTTACATAATTATAAGAGGAGTGGTTTACCAGTTAATGTTAATCACACTTTTAAACTTGGTAACTCTTCACATATTTGATGAACTGTTTATACTGTTTATAACTGTTTAAAATTGTACTAGCTCATTCATGAATCAATGTAAATATAATTTTTTAAAAGCACTAAATGTAGAATATTTGTCTCTAAACTTGTTTTTCCGTAAAAATATGTCTTCCCTTTAGAAAAATGTTGGATAAAATACTGCAAAAATTGAGGATATCCTTAGAAACTAATAATAATAATTTTCCGGATTCTATAGATATATAGGTCAAAAGTTGATTTAGCAAGGTGAATTTTTGCCAATTGTTTTACTGAAAGAATGGGAAAGAGAAACAATTGTTCGAATATATGGGAGTTTTGACGTCTAAACGAATGAATTGAGTCATTGAGAGCTGATTTGTCAGAAAAGAGTTTGAATTGAGGTTTTGACTCATTTCTCGTCATAACTAGAATTAAATAATCGATTTTTAATTCGACATTTTTGTAGTTAATAATAGAAAGTTGAAATCCAGAGAAAAAGTGGTCGTTAGCCCTCATGTGTCTGAGAACAGATCCAAATGACCTATAATGGAGTGGGTGACCAACATTTCATACTAAAGGCATTGACCCTAATATTCATTACTCGAGATTTGAGTCAATAGTGTTGAGAAAGTCTGAGATGAGTGCAAGTATTGGCTCTCCATTGAAGTCAACAAAATAATCAAACAATTGATCGATGAATAACTTTTTCGATTGTATTTTAAATTAAATTTATTACTATTTTTCACTTCAATTGAGATGTGATTTAAGTTTAAAGTTTCCATTTTTTAACGTTTGACACATAATCCTATTCCGAGCCCTTAGTTTGTGTTCATTTGCGTTAACACACATTCAGTTCCCAAAACTTTTCTATTAATTGTTTGTTATATAACTATTTCTTCGAAAAATCAATAAACGTCTTGAGGTAAGTAAAGACAAATTATTGTTTCGTTTATTATTTGGTAAATTTAGCAAGATCATTTATTTATTCAAATTTTGTGATTCGAAGACACTTTCCACCAGTTTTTCTGCTTTCCCTAAGAATGTCTTTGGCATCCAATTGGTCTCCTTTGCTATCAAACAAGTCATTCAACTTTTACTACTATGACATGTGGCAGCTCTACGATGACCCCCGTTCATCGTCGTGGCCCTTCTTCTATGGAGGCCCTTGGTCAACTTTGGCAATCATTGGTTCTTATCTCTATTTCGTCAGAGTTTTCGGACCGGAACTCATGAAAGGAAGAAATGCTTTCGACCTCAAGAAAGTTATACTAATTTATAACGTTTTTATGGTTTCGTTGTCTCTTTGGATATTTATCGAGGCCTGTCTTTTGCTCAATTGGGGTCTGGACACGTGGGGCTGTCAACCCGTTAACCCTAATTCTAATGATCCGATAGAAGAACGCAAATTATTGCTCGGATGGATATTCTTCGTAACCAAATTCATTGAACTGTCGGACACTGTCTTCTTTATTTTACGCAAAAAGTATAATCAGGTGTCAGGTCTTCACGTAATCCATCATTCAATGGTTCCAATATTGGTTTGGATTGGATTTAAGTTTTTACCTGGGGGAACCAATGCCTTTTTCCTTTACATAAATTCGTTGGTTCACGTAATTATGTATTGCTATTACGCGATCTCTACATTCGGTCCCAAAGTTCAGCCCTACTTATGGTGGAAGAAATATTTGACACGACTTCAGATCATTCAATTTGTGCTCATAATTACGAATAGCGTTCGGCTCTTATTTCTGCCCAACTGTTCGGCGCCCAAAGCCTTCAGTTATTTGTCGATAATAAATGCGGCCCTTTTTCTTGTGCTCTTCGCCTCTTTCTATAAACAGAGTTATTCTATACAATACCGGAAGAAACGAATTGAATAATCGTTTAATTTTTAGTTTTGTTTTATATTTCTGTAAAATTTTATTTCTTTTATATTAATATTTAACGAATTTCTGCCAAAACATAATTCGATTGTTTTTTGTAATTAGTAATCATCTGAAGTGCCATTTGTGTGATAATAACCATATTTTCATTTTTATTAAACATTTTTTACTGTTTTTAAAAGATTTTAATTGTAATTTGTTTTTGCCGAATGTCTAAATTGATAATTTGTTTTGGTAATCTTGTTAACCCTGCTAACCTTGCTAGATCATCGTCGACACAAATGATTTAAATTGATTTTATAAAAAAAATGATTTATCACTTTTAGTTAATGAGTCCCTATTTCTTACATTTTCTATAAAACGGTAATAATTGGAAAACAGTTTAAAGTGAATAAATGAGGTAGTTCAATTCAGAGACATATTCTTTACATGTCATGACTGGCAAAAGTGTTTCATTAAAGTTCCGTAAAATAGGACTTCAGTTCATTTCAAACGAATCATTATTTGAGTTATACTTAAATTCAATTCATTTTCGATTGTATTTAATGTCAAATGAGTTTAAGTAAGAAATCGTTTGTGATGTGCTCTTTAGCCTCGGCTTCCATTAGTTTTGGTGTCATATTTTTGATGTCTGGTTTAATAGTGATTGTAATGTCTTCAGTGTCTCCGACCTCTCCTTATCGGGAAAATCCATATATTTTTAGAATGAGAGAAGAGTTCAATACAACGCCTCAAATCGTATCAATAGTTTTGATGAGTATCGGCGGTGCCTTTACTTTGCTTTCCATTATTTTTATGATAATGTCATTGATTTTCCGCCAAAAGAGAAAGAGAAGAACACCACAAAAGAAATCAAGTGATGATAATTTAAATAATGGAAACACTACCGAAACAAAACAATTGAATAATCCTTTGGTTAATAACTTAAGATTTGAAGAATCGAAAAGTGAAAAGAATTCGGTCAAACGGGATATTCCTGGCAATGGATTACCCATTCGTTTGCCTCACAATGGTTTCAGTTACACTTCTTATCCTCCAATTTATATACAAAACCAAAGACCTTATCCTCACGACATTAGTTTTGGTAAAGAATCTCAAATATAATGTAAAACTTCGAAAACAAATTAAAACAAATGTTTTCAATGATTTCCTCGTTTTTATTGTTTTGTAATTCAATGAAAAGTCACGAATACATACAATACTATAATAATTAAACTATTTTTACAAAATATAAATCAAACCATTCATTAGTTTTGATATAAAAATAAATAAAAATAAATTTAAACTGAATTTTATACCGAAACTCATCTTTTAATTTAACCTTTTATTAACTGAATTTAAGAAAATAAATATATTGATTGACCCCTCACTTATCAGATAACAACTCTGAATATGTGTTACGGATTAACTAAATTTATATTAATTTAATTGGTTTTGACTCCATTTGATTACATAACCACTCGTTTCAACACAAATTGATTGCAATCGTCTTTTGTTTGATAATGATTTTAATTTTAAGCAAAACTTCATTTCAATAAATTTTAATTACCATTAGTTATAGCAGTCATCAAAATTGATCAATAGGAGCCAGGTGCTTTTCTTGAATCAATTGTCTTTAGAAAACACAAAGGGTTCTAAACAAAAAATCGTAATTTAAAAATTTCATAACAAAAATTTCTAGCAATGGATGTAATGGATGTAATGGATATAATGGATGTGATGGATGGGCCACATTGATCATCCCTTCTCAAGAATATATGCTAAAAATGATGAATAAGACGACTCTCCTAAAAATTGATGACCAGAACTAACTTTATCTTAAATAATAAGAAAAATAAAAGAATTGCGAAAAAAATATTTGATTAATGATTAAAAAATTATCATAAAAACAGTTAAAAATGAGATGTCATGACTTCATCAGATTATTTCAATGGACTCATTATATCATTTAATTGAAATTCAACTAAAAAACTGATAAAATTCTAATTTATTAGTAATAAATTATTACTAAAATAAAATTGATTTTTCCTCAATTTTATGGTTTAATTGTATTTCTATGGTATTATAATTAAATATTTTAGTATTAATTAATAGTTTTGATATTTAATTAATTTCTTGAATGAATGCTTAGATTTCTTTATCTAATAATTATTTCTAACCATTAAAAGCGTTTAATTCACAACATTTACCTTTAAATCAAAATGATTTTAATAAAAGAGAGATAAGACTTTTGAACCAAAGATTTCATGAAAACAATTTATAAATAAGTTTTAATGTAAATCAATAATCACTACAATTAGTTACAAATTTAAAAAAATGATTTATATTACATAAAATCATTTTAAATTACATAAAATTTAAGTCGAAAAGTTGTCCAAATGCTTATGTGATATATAAAAATCAATTATCAGTTTCAATTTTATAAAGAATTTTAGCAATTCCCCTAGGAAGATTTTTAGATATACCAGTTATTCAGGTATATAATTAATGTCAAAATAATAATTACGAAAATTTGTGTATTAAATTCACAACAACTTTGATTAAACTAAAGCCAATTAATTACCAAGTCCATTTTTATACATATTATAAAACCTAGAAACTTTTATATTTAATTCAATTTTCAATAAATTTGGCATGATAGTCTTCCTTAAATTTTTTAAATTAATATTTTACTAGGTAAATGCTAATGGTTACTTATAAACTTTGTTAGTAGAATTGATAAATTAATTCGAAACTTATCTTTCTTAAAATTCCAATTTTACCTAGTCCAATTTCACATAAATAGATAGCCTTTAGCTGGGAATAATTTCACCATTCTACACTTTACATACCAAGTTTTCTAAAGAGACCAAGATCAATATGATACGCCAATATCTATAAATGTGTTTACTTCTGAGAAATGTCTTCCGTTTCTAAGCAAGTTCAATTTGTGTGAAAATATGTTTTAATAGAGATATAATTATATTAATTCTTCTGGAATTCGAGTTTCATAACAGATGTGAACTGAATTATATTATAATAAATACTAAAAATTATATAAAAATTACAATTTATTGATACAATTTTCGATTCGATTAACTTTATTTTGAAGTATTTATTTGTATTAATAGTTTTCTCACAAATCATAAAAATAGTGATTAAACGGCAAAATATATTAATTATTTGTAACTATTTTTAAAAACAATTTTAAAAACAATTAATTAAATATTATTTTCGAGTCTTTTTGAGGCCTTATTTCGATTGGTATCTGAAATAAGATATCAATAAAACTGAATAAAATACGACATTAACTCAATTAATTGAGAAAAAGATTAATTATTGTTTCCTTTTTTATTATTCGTCGATTTGAAGGCTTTTATTTGAGTTAATAAACACTTTTTTTTAAAAAGTGATTCGTTTGTGAATCTGAAAAGTTGTGTAGAAGTGGAGCGACTTTTATATAAAAATCTATTAATAATAGACTATTATTATATAAATGGATGGAACACTGGAGCAATTGAGCAAGGTATTATTTTTGTTTCAATTCGTTGGGGGCTCTAAACGAGTTCACTAATTAGGAAGAGCTCGATATTATAGATAATTATCAGAATTTTGTAGTTAAACATTAAAAGACAGTCAATAAACTCTAATTAGTTTTTGGATATTTTGTGAGAAGAGCTAATGTTTTCTTTTGTCGACCGAAAGTCTTATAAGAAGTGATAAATAAATGAATAGTAAAAAAAATTATCACTAATTCGTTGACTAAATCTATGATTAATCGTTTCCTCAAATGATTCAGTTTTATAACGTTTAATGTCTTAATAATCGAATTAAATATTTATTTATGTTTCAAATCAATTACAACTCATTTAATAAATATATTTAAAGTCAAACATTTCAGTAAAAGTTTGCCTCAATTCAAGTGAAGGTAAAGAATTTCACGAAAAAAAAATCTGAAGGAAATATTTGCTGAATATTTCATTTATGCAACTCTTTTACGCTTAACATACATTTACTTTTGACTGGTTTATCATCAGATCTTACAAATATAGTTAACTTTCAAATTATATAATAACTAAATCAAAAAATGAATTCATTCTGTGCTTCAATTTTAGAGGTATTTTAAACTATTTTTTTTCTGGTTTTAGAGAAATGAATGACTCATTAATAGTAACAAAACTATTGGTATTTGTGTTAAACTCTTTGTAAACATTGTTTTTATGTATTTTTAAATTTGTTTTCCTTTTGTTTTTTTGTTTCACGACTTTTGAAATTTTAATTTAATTTTAGTGGAAATTTATTTGATTTAAGTAATCATTATTTGTATAACTAATCAAATGTGTAATCAAATATCAAAACCAATAACAAAATCATAGACTTTGAACCAGAGTTTAGATTTGCTTTTATTTCAATTTAAATGATTTTAATTAAAATATTTAACAGATTTGGACGACATATAAACCACTGAATTATGGATTAAATCAATAATTTGGACGACTTTTCATCGAAATATTTTTGGATAAAAAATGCAAATTATTTCGTGAATTCAAACATAGTTTGAAATGAGTGCCACAAATGCCTTAAATTATTTTAATTATATTCAACTATAAATTGGTTTTAAATATAACTATTAATCGATGGATGACTACGAATACATCCGGAATATGACTTTAATGTTCTTTTTGGACCGATTGATGCTTAAGGATCAGCCTCGAACTCTTCACGACCTCTCGTGTCAGTTCGGGACCAAAGGATTCACAAAAGAGATGCGACAAATCGCTGGCGGCAGTCAATCGGGTCTCAAGAAATTCCTCTCTCAATACCCGTCGCTCTTCACTATTGATTCGGATCAGGTATTAAACAATTGATTCTATTTTGTTATGAACTCAATATTTGGTTAATCGGGTGAAGGTTTCGATCACACCATTAGTTAGAGAAGAAATCGGTGACGGAAGAAGGGATTACACAAAAGAAGCCGTTGAGTTCTTTAGAGATAAATTGGCTCAATATGGAAATGCAGAGGTGCCCCTCAAGAGTTTGTTAGGACACCGATCACAGGCACCTCCAGAAGTTAGACACGTTTCAGGACAACATTCACGAGAGTTTAAGGAGTTTTTGTGTAAACATTCGGATGTGTTTGTCGTTAGCGACGATTATGTCGTTCTTCAAAGTGTTCTCCAGAAACTCGAAGACGAGGGAAAGACAAAGGGGTCGTTGACTCGAATGCCAGAAGAAGTTCCGTTTGACCCTTATTTGAGTCAACAGTTTATATCTTTGTTGGAAACGGAAATGATAAAACTGAGTTCTCAACACTCGACTAAATTAACGATTGATATACTCTTTAATGACATTAAAAGCAATTGCAATCAAGACTTGTGGACCAATTGTCTAAAGAATTCAAATGATTTGATAACTTTCCTCAAAATGAATTCAAAGGTATTTTTAGTTCAAAACCATTTCGTTAGTCTCACCCCCGAAAGGGAACGTTTCAATGAAGAGAAACGTTTAAACAATAATAATAACAATGAAGTAAATAATGCGAACTCTTTGGCTTCGATTTCATCGCAATCTTCGGGCACTTCAACGCCTATCTCTTCCCCCTCTCGAGTAAACAGCGCTTCGTCTATCGGTTCTGTTAATCAAAGAATTCGTTCGCAAATAATGAAAATAGTTTCAGACAATTCTCAGATAAAATATAAAAATATGACAAATAATTCAAATAATGTTTGGGCCGCCACTGAAACCAGTATTTTGCGTAACACTAAGATTATTACCAAAACGAAAGACGGGGAGGAAATAGTGGCAGACATTCTAAAAAATAACGCTTTTGTCGGTTTTGACTGCGAAGGCGTCAATTTGGGAGCTTCGGGTCAAATCACTTTAGTCCAGTTGGCATTTTTGTCTTCATCTGAACCCAATTCAGTCGTTCCTAAAATTTGTTTATTTGATGTTCTTTTGAATCCGATTTTATTAAAGGGATGTCTAAAAGAACTCTTAGAATCAGAAAAAGTAATTAAAGTGATTCACGACGTAAGGAATGACAGCAGTTGTCTTCACAATAAATATGGAATAATTATTAGAAACATATTCGACACTCAAGTAGCACATTCTATTATTCAACAGCAAAACACAGGACGACCCGCATATAAGGCCAAATACATTTCCCTTAATAACTTATGTGAATTATATGCGGGTCCGGGCCTTCATTCCAACCCAAAGAAGGAACAAATGAAAAAAGTCTACCGAAAGGATCAGAAGTATTGGAGTCACAGACCTTTGACTGAAGAAATGATTCTCTACTCAGCCTTTGATGTCTACGCTTTAGTACCCGAAGTGTATAACTCAATGTCTAAATCAATTCGCGTCGAATATTTGCCTTTACTTAAACAACTTAATTATGAGGCGGTCCTGGCTAAGATTGACCCCGAACACATCAAAACCATGAAAAAAGAACGCAAACTCGATATGGAAGTCACGGATTTAAAACTCAAACTTTTTAATACCGAAACCAAACAAATTGTTTTAAGTAATCGTGAGATCAGACTTTTGAGGTATTCCTCATTTATTTTAACGATTGACTGAATTTTATTTAATTTTCAGATACATTGATCTGACCGATGAAATACGAGTCAAAATAGAGGGCTCCCAAAAAGTGGCCAAAAAGTTGGAGCGAATCGACAAAAAGAATATCGACTCCGGAAGTGCTCCGACAAGCGTTCAAAGTAATGATACAAATCCTATCGGCGATAGTATCGCTGTTCTGAGTTCAAGTGATGACGAGTCAGAACGCAATTCCGAAGTTGAGTCGGATGTCGAAGACTCGATGAAGAGCTCAGAATTGAATAATTATATAAATGTGTTCAGTCCTTCCGATTCTTTGGTTTCCAACAAAAGTTGCTGTCATTGTGTTTGTCATTTGAACGGTTCCTCAGAAATCAACGGAAAGCCATTAATTAAAGATAACTCCAATAGAGGAGCCGTTTGTGACTCATCAGTGCAGACACTTTCCACTGGAGATATAGTTATAACAAAAGTCTACTTCCCTGAGAATTAGCAATAAATTGACGACTGAATGCCTTAACCCAACCCTAGGAGTGGAATACATCTGTTGTTATAATTATTGAATGCCTTAAAAACGATTTTCAGGTCAATCACTGAAATATACGTATTTTACTCTCGATTTTACATAATATCTATACCTAAACAGAAACTCTTATTTTTAGAGCCATAATAGATATCATAATTAGGAAAACAAATTATCAATTAATTGATTGTTTTGGTGAGAGGGTATTACAAGAGCTGATCCATGGGTTTATTGATACAAGAATTTTATACAAGATTTTATCAGACATTTGTGTCGGCTCTTCATTAGTATTATTTTAAGCACTTATTTATAATAAAATAATTTTTAATTTATTTTTCGTCAAATATTGAAATCATTAGAAAAACAAATTTATTTAAACGACGATTAAAATTAAGAATTGAATTAAAATTTAATTACAAACAAATCAATTGAACTCATAATTTGCATATAATATGAAAAACTAATTATGAATAAAATCAAAATTTTATGCATTAATTACTCTTTTGTTAATAATTTTTGTTATTAATTATACAAATGTTTCGAATTAAAGCCTCATTTTTCGGACAATTACTTCATTTTTAAATAAATTAATAAATTTCTATAAAACTATTGATTTTCATTTGTAGTGAAAATAAATTATTAAAAAAATAATTGATTTTATGCTAAAAAACGAAAGAATTAATATTTTGAGGAAAACATAATTTTTTACAAAAGTTTTAATCGAAATATTCATAAATAATACAAATATTTGTAAATAAATGTTGTGATGAAAAGTGAAGATATTTTCAAACAAAAAATTAGTTTAATTTTTAAATTAAAAAACTATTTTATGACTAAATTTAATAAATAACTTAACATCAGAGCTCTTCCCTCACGTATTTCGGTTTCAACTCTTCTATCCTTTTAATGAATTCCGACTTTTCGATACATCCGTCACAGACTTCGTCCCAATCGTTAAGAATTTTCTTGAGGTCCCGAACCCGCAGTTTCTTCAGATCCACTGTTTTCAAGTCAATTGTTTTCTCTGAAAAGACAAACAAATTCTAATTAAGTCAATCAAAAGTGTGTCCGAAGTAATACCATAACGCAATTCACAGATTTGTGAATCCCTTTTCACTAATTTCTCGCAGATCTTGTCTGCGGGCAGACCCCAACTCAACGGTTTAGACATTTCGCCCAAAATCTTTGTGGCCGACTCTTCCAGTCCTCCGATATAATAACACTAAACACAAATACATTTAATTAATTGTTTGGTTAACACATAAACCAATTGACTCACGAATCGGTTCTCAGCCTTTTTCGTGTCGAGACATAACTCTCTGAACTTCTCTTCGATTTGATTCGGGTCTGATTTAGAGTCTGAATCCAATCTATTTATCAATTTATTGATAACTCCGACACAAACTATAAAAACAGAGAAAAGAGTGAATACTTGCGATCATTACTTAAAAAAAGGTGAATACCTTCGCACTGCCCCTCACGAAGACAGTCACCCATTCGACACATTTGACATAATATTAATATCAATGCAAACAAATTAATGAATAAATAGTTAGTCATGTCTTAAGTGAAGATAAATTTGTGGACAATTTTTGGTGAATTAAATAAATTGTATACAAAATGAGAAGAGTTTAAAGACTTAAGAATTAAATCGAATGAAAAGTGAACTCTAAATACTAAACACCGGTCTATACGTCAGCACTGATTTCCCTTCAAATGCTTTGATTGGACGCAAAACTCCATTCTTTACGCAATTCACACATCAATTGGATTCAGTTTTGTTTGAGAGTTGTGTCAGTCGTCTATTGGCTGACGTCTCAGCGCTCGCTTTGAATCCAAAGCCAATCAGGTTTTGGCGGTTTTGCGCATCTCTTCAACTGAACTCACATTCAGTTGTTTTTTGAGTCTATTTTTTATTTTTAGTTTTTTTTGTGATTTTTTTGTAATTTTTAATCAATTATTTTATGATTTTTTAATATAAAATTGTTTGATAACAAGTGTTTACAATTTGACCAAAAAATGAACGAAAATGATTCCCCGAATCCGATTCCACAGAAGTTTAAACAATCAAAACTGGTTTTCACTACAAACGGATTGAGTGTTAAACTCATAAAATCACCGAAAAAGATCCCAAAGACTAATAACAAGAAGTCAAACAAATCATTGAAACCACTGATGAGTACAAAACGATTTAAATCAGAAATAATACCCATTACTGAAGAGTGCGGACAATGTTCTCAACCGATGGACAATTCCATCGGTGAAGTCGACCCTCGACTCCAAGAATCAGATAAAGAAATAGAAGAAGAAAGTGATGACGACGTCATTATCATCGAAGACAACCCAAAAGAGAAAACGGCGGAAGAGTTAACGTTAGAAACGAAATTGGGTTTAATAGAGGACTGCTATGAAAACAATCCAATCGTTTCGGCCCTTAAAACAATTGACGAAATTAAAGAAGAATTGACTTCTTTGGGAATCACTACTTTTGATGACCAGATCTTAGAAGACGTCAGCGACGATGAGATCCAATGTTTAGGTGACTCTAATAACACATTTGAAGTCGAATCCATTTATGACTCTAAAAAAGGATCCGACAAAAGAACACTTTATTATGTAAAGTGGAAGAACTGGTCCGAGGAGTACAATACGTGGGAACCGATCGTCAATTTGACGAAATGCCGAAAACTTGTTAATGAGTTTAACATTATTTTCGGTTTAAATAATAATTCGGATAAAATGGTTTCGTATCGAAACTATTACAAACTTAAGGGTATTATCGAAGACATCGTCGAAAAAAAACTTCATTTCGATGTAATGACAACACTTTTATTGTCATTTAATGATATGACTCTCAAAGACTTTAATTATACGAAACATTTCGTCTTAAAATTGAGAAACGATTTGAGGGACAGACAACTCAAAGAGATGGATGACATCGGAAGTATTGCCGACGCGAAGAAAAGAGTGGACCGATTATATGCGCACTACAATCGACTCATCGATAGTTTATTTATAAATAAAAGATTTAAAAGTTTTGATAACTTTTTCGAGTTTTTTGTCAAAAGAAAAGGACTTCAGTCACGTCTGAATCGATGGGAAGAAGAAATAAATGGAGTCATAAAGACTCAAAAGGAAGGCCTTCCAATAAAAGTTGAAAATTTCATCGATTGTGATATTCCTCCGCCGAGTTTCGAATACATCTCAAACTGCCGAACATTTGACCCGAATATAATCATAAATAACTGTCCGCCGCTCTATTGTGAGTGCAATGACTGCGAGACTCAGACTTCCGAGTGTTGCGTCGCCTCATATCAATCGCCCATTAATTACACGAAAAACGGAATATTGAAGAGTTCCCGAAATGCAATCTATGAGTGTAACAAACAATGCAAATGTTCTCAGGACTGCATCAACCGAGTCGTCCAAAAGGGTCGAAAGGTTTGTTCGAAATTACTGAAAATCATTTTCTCATTCCTTAAAAATTTTAGCACAAATTAGCCATTTTTCGAACGGACGACGGAAAGGGTTGGGGAGTCAGAACTCTTGAACCAATCCATAGGGGATCTTATGTTATGGAATACGTCGGAGAAATCATTTCTGTGGAAGAGGCCAATAGACGCGGACAGATATATGACGCAGAGGGCAGAACTTATTTGTTTGATCTGGACTTTACTCCCGATGAGACCGGAAAGTATACACTGGACGCCACTCAATGCGGAAATGTCTCCCATTTTGTCAACCATTCAGTAAGACTCGGAATCCGACCGTTTTCTCATTGATTTTCTTTTTTGAATGAAATAAAGTGTGACCCAAATTTGGACACAAGAGTTGTGTGGATCAACAATTTGGATCCATTCATGCCTCACATCGCACTGTTCGCAGTCAGGAATATAAGGCTTAACGAAGAGCTAACTTTTGACTACAAAATAAATGGTAATTCTGTTGAACTTTTCTATTATTAAATCTATTTGTTTGTAGTTCACGGCATAACTGACGCCGACAACAGTCAAAGCGATTCCATTAATTCCGATAAAAGCGATGACAGCGGTGTCTATGGTATGACAGTTGACAACAAGCCTTTGCGAGTGTCGTGTCATTGCGGAGCATACAATTGTCGAAAATACCTTTTTTAACGATAAATACAATATAACGATAAACAATTTACTCGACAATTATATGTTATAATCTCTTAATTTTTTTATTTCGATTTAAATACAATTTTATTCATAATTTATTCGATTGAGAAATGAAATAAAATATCAATGATTTGAAGGAATGATATCTGAGTTGAAAATAAAGTGAAATTCACGAAAAAAGACTAAATATGTATAATATGTATAAAAAGAATAACCGCTTTGAGAACGGATTATCTGAAACTCAAGGATTAGAAGACTTAATAGCGTTTGAATTCGAGATTCAAATCAATTCTATGATTGAAAACAATTAGTGATTAAGAATACGGATATAATGTCAGAGCGATTGTGAAATGCAATGAGTGATCACTTTTTGAATGAGACCTGAAGTGGTTTTCCGCTAAAATTATAGCCGTTTAGGGCAGAGATTGCGGTCACGGCTTCGTTATAGTTCTTCATTGTAACGAAGCCAAAGCCTTTACTCTCTCCTGACTCACCCTTTCTAATGACATTGACTCTGACCACTTTCCCATAATTGCCGAATAGTTCCCCTAAACTGTACTCATTAGTGTCCGGACCGATGTTATACGCGAACAGAATGTAACCGCCCTTTTCCACATTAAAACCATTGTTAACATCGCCAGAGGCATGCATTGACATTGAAGGGGGTGGAGGGGGAGGAGGCGGCGGTGGGGGCGGCGCCGGCATTGATGACATTGGGAGTGGCGGTTGAACCGGACTTGGATTGTAAGCTAATGGATTCGAAGACATATTCGTATAACTTTGGTATGACTGAAGTGATTGATGAAAGTTTGGCAATGGATTAAAGCGGTGCTCACGAGATATGTGAGACATGTGTCTCATCGGTCCTGAATTGCCGTATCCCTCATACGGCATATGGGGGTAGGAATACTCTCGAGACGTCCCGTAAGGACTGCCACCAGAATTGCGACCACTCCTCGAGTTTTGACTTCGATTCTGAAAACATTACAAAAATTTATTAAAAAAAGTGATAAAAAGATTGAAAAGTCATTCAAACAAATGATTACATCAATCGTTTTAATTACAATTTAATTAACACTTTCTTTAGGTTTTGATTACAAATTGTTTTCAGATTTAACTGAAATGTTATTCGAGTCATAACTGTATAACACTTTTAAAACATTTTATTTCCTTTTAATTCATTTCTTTCAGAATTTTTTTGTTGAAAAATAAAAACTTTTTTGATATAAAACTCTTTAAGAGATTAAAATTCAAAAGAATTGTTGAATAATTGCCACAAATTAACACAAAAACTACTAATTTTAGATAAAACAATAAAATTTGTCGTCTAATTAAACATAAGCCAAAAGTGAAACGACCCGTCACTTCATAAATAAAAAAACTTTACTTTACTTTACTTTCACTAAAAGAATTATAAATAATTTTGTATTAAATAAATGATAAAAATTAACAAAAAAATTATTTAAATATAAATTGATTTAAATTAAGATAAAAATAATTAAAAATTGAATAAAAAAATTACAACTAATTTGTGTTCAAAATATTGTAAACAAATGAAAAAAAAAGTGAAAAAAATTCTAACTTTTTGGTTATCGTTTGCGAACTTCACATTAATTGGTTGATTGGCTCCGGGAAGTACTTTATTGTCCATTTGTTCGATGGCAGCGATCGCCTGTTCGTGAAGATCGTAGAGAACGAAAGCGACGCCGCGGTTACCAACAATTCTGCACTGAATTATGTTCCCAAAGGGAGCGAACAGTTCTCTGACATCGTTTTCACTATAATTTGTCGGAAGATTCTTAACGTAAAGGTTGGCCTGTTTTATGTTGTCTCCTGAGGGTCGGGCAAACGCCACTTTTATCTTCTTGTGCTCCACTTCATGACCATTGAGTGTCTGAATGGCTCGCTCTGCGTCTTCGGGGTATAAATAGTCGACGAAACCGAAACCATATGAATATCCGGTGGACTTCTTTCGGATAATCTTCGCAGACCTGATGTCACCGATTTGTGCGAACAATACTCTGAAGTCTTGATCTGTCATTTGTTGCGGTAAATAATTTATTATCAGATTTGTCTTCGAGTTATCGATTCCGCCATTTATGTTGTTTAAAGACATCGATCGCTTTGAAGACATTTCAGATCAATCGGTCGATAATTAAAGACAATTCAATGGTTTATTGTATTCGAAGGAAAACTTTCTTCTCATAAAATCAAATGTTTTTAAACATTTTTGTCATAATTTTGGGCCAAATGTCACACAAATAATGGTTTTGGCGTTTCATTAAAAAAAAAGATTAAATAAATAAATAAATAAATTTGAATAAAAAACTTGACTTCTTTTAACCAAACATTTAATTAAAACACATTTAAATAAAATTATAGATTTATTATTGAATTTTAATCAAAATGAGTGATAAATCATTTAAATAACGAAAGCGTGGATTCAATTGAATTACTCGCAGACAATATGAAGGGCCGAACGCTTTCAAAGGCCTCCGAATAACTAAATATCATTACTTTTTCAGCACAACTTTTAGTCCCTAAACGCGATATTCACTGAAAAAATCGATTTATTTTCATCAATGAAAATACGTTATATATGAATGGATTGTTTGCCTCTCATTCAGGCCTTAAATGCGGCGACAAATTCACAGATATTTTGTTTGAATCGATCGCTGAAACAGTTTTCAACGATTCGGTCATCACTTTCTTCTTCTCATTTCTATTGTAATTAAAATTCAAATTAATTAAAATTAAATTTGTTTTCAAACAAAAACTTTACGTCAAAATAGACTTCATTTCGTTTAGATTCTAGACATTAGAATCTTGAGTTTAGAATATTTTTTTTAAAAAGTACCAAGCTAGAATATGGAAATCCTAGTATGATAGTTTTGCCATTTATTTTTTTAAAAAAATGACCAATCTTCTATTTTTCTTACTTTATAGAATACTTTTAAATATTTTAATAAATATTTTGTTCACTAAATTATAAATTCTATGAATAATATAATATAAAATATAAAGAATTTGTAATTAAGTTATAATAATTGATTCAGAATTCACTAAATATTCTTCTTTTAATCAATAGATGAATAAATTTTTGTTTTTCCAAATTTTTTTTCTTTCAATCAATAAAATTAATGAATGAATGATAAAAAGGTAACATTCAGTTCTTGTATTCTTACATTTACTAAATTTTTGGCATTAAATTACATTTTTGTATATTTTTTGTAAATTCTTTTCCTTTAATACATAAAAACTTGTTTTGAATATAAAAACTCTTAAAGCGTAAGAAAATAGTGTTTTGTTAATATATTAGACATAATTTACTAATAATAGACTTAAGAATACTCTTCAATATTCGTGTTTCCACTCATTTTTATAGTTTGTGTGCAAACAATCATTTTTCAAATCGGAAATTAAGTGAACACTTCTTCGGAGGTTAAGAATTGAATGAATCAATTTATAAATTGTTTGCAAATATGAATCCAAAGATAATTATTAAAAATCTTAATTAATGTTTATATGACTCTTATTTATCGGTTTCTTAATCTTAATTATAAGGATTGGGAAGAGTTGTGCGCAACTGTTTTGGGCATCACTTGAGATGCGGACAAATAATCGATAGAATTAAGTTTTATTGCATTACATGTTTTGACTGTCAGTTCACTGGTTAGGACTGACACCAAATGGACGAATCTATCCGTAATCTCAGTTATGTATTCCTATAATTCATTTGCCATCACTTTATTTGTTCCACTTATCAAAAGAATTTATTCAATCGATTTAATAGTTATTTAATGTCTTTGTTTTGATTCTAAATATTTGTTAAGAATTTCAAAAAAAAAAAATTTTGTGAAAAATTAATGTCAATGTCTTGGAATTCTTCCGAAAAACAATTTAAGGTAAAAATTGTATAAAATTCTATTTCTTGGTGAACATTATTCATTTAATTGCTCAGGTATTTATTTTCTAGAACAAAAACCTTATTTCAAATATTCTCATTGTATTTGTATGCCTAGCATTATTCAACATTGAAATTATCATGATAAAATTATTAAATAATTTAAGACAAAATTTTTGTATACAAAGTATGTGTGTGTGATGGTGTGTGTG
>JAQIXI010000523.1:0-22160 GCA_034700165.1 Galumnidae sp. Gr-Ori-00277
ATCTAAAGTATTAGAGATAAGAGATTGCATTTACGGTTTTACGCAATTTGTTTGAAATGACGCCCATTCCCTCCATTTAACTTCAATGATGTGTTCATAAATGTAGTGATTTTGGATTTGTCCTCAAGTCTTGTGTCTATTTATATTGATTTTGAATATTCAAATATTTTTGACGACCAAGATCAGAGATAGCTTTTATTAAAAAAAATTATGTTATTGAAAATTGAGTCAATCTTAAAGTCTCGTTCAATAAAAAAATATTGCCATGGGAAAATATTGAACTTGAAACACATTTACAATTCAATTAGTTAGGAAAGGTAATTTAAAGTAGAAGTTATGCCTCGAACATTCATTATAAGAGATAATACTAAAGATATTATTCAGTGAAAATTCAGATTTTTTTGTGAGTCGTGTGAAATATTTAATCGGGATAATATGATTGCATCTTGGTCATAATAATGACTTAATTGAAACTAAACATCAAAAGCTAATCACGTAATAGAGAGTGTTTTTCCAGTGATGCCAAGGACTGAAGGGATGGCATGAATTGCAATGAATGTCAAACCATTGATTCAATGCTAAATCAATCAATGCTTTCGATTTCCAATTTTGTAGTCTTTGAATGAAATGCTATACATTTTTTCAATTAATGTGTTTAACTATAATTAATGACTTCATCTTATAATCAATGGTTTGATATAAGAAATGAGTAAACAATAGAATTTTTTTTAATTGACTTTTTATAAAATGTTAATAAATTTTAAACAATTAAAACATATTTGACGTCAAAAACATCTCTCAGTTTATTATATTTTTTACATTCATTTGATTGAAATCAAGAAATAACTAAATTTTCAACAAATTTTTATTTTAGTTGACTTCATATCTAAAATTCCATTAAAGAAATGTTACTTAAATTGCTTTCATTGATAGCAAATACCGGTTCGCTATTAATTATTGAGTCTTTCCATCCCTTCCACTGAAAATCTCTTAATTTTTTCCGCTTTAAGATTAGAAGTTTCGATCGGTTGAAAGGGTTGTGACTTCTGTTGCCGTTCTTCGATCCGATGACTCAACCATTACTGCGAACTCTATTCAAGTCAAGTCTAGACTTGACTTTCACTCTTCAAAGTCAATGATCTGTTTCTGATTTTGGCCGCAAACGAAATGTTTGACTTAACCATTGACTGATATCCCGATTCCTCTCAAAATAACTCAAATTTTAATTCAATTTATTAATAATTTATGATTTTTATAAACAGATTCGTTGGAAATCACTCTTCAATCCATCGAAACCTATCGTTATATAACAAAAAACTCATCGAAATCTTATATAAATATATTATTAAATAAATTCTTGTTTTTAATAAAATAAAAATTCAATTTTGAATACATTTTAAAGCATTTAAAGATTGTCTTAATTAATGAAGATATGAATCATTGACCAAATATGTGATCATCACTTTAATGCTAATAACTCTTAGCGGAAGTTCACTTAAACTTTTGCTCAGAAGTGAACGAGTTTTGAGTTAAACATAAGATTTGTCATAAGTAAGAGTTGTTTTATCAGTTGTTTTATTTGAGTTATTTTTAGGGCCAAAAGTTTTCTGAGAATTTCTTCCCTTTTTGTCATTAATTTGATTACTTTTTTTTATTGCAAATTGTATTAGGAATAAAAATCACATTTTATTATTGTTTTCAACGAAGTCAACCACTCCTTCAGAGTTCCTATAAATCAAAGAAACCAATCTATTAACAGTTTCATAAAGATTTGTTCGGAAACATTTTTATAACCAAAGCCTAAAAATAAACAAATTTTCGCAAATCTTTTCGTTCAGTGATTGTATTCGTAAAATAAGACTCGAATCACATAAATATAATTTTTATAAAATTCAATGTTTTATAAAAAAGTTCAGTCACTTATAATTTCATTTGTAATTCTGAGCTGTGACTCAAAAAGTCAAGAGGTTTTTACCACTAAAATTGAAGGCATCGACGATAAGATTTACACATATTTTACATTATTATAAAATGAATAAAAGGTTTTTCAAAAATGAAAATAAATAAACGACTGAACTTAACATTGAATTATTTGTTTGATTTCATAACAAAAAAATCCAGTTCTTAGAAAAATATTTTGTCTTAAAATGCTATGAAAGGACTCTTTTCAGTGATTCTTATGATAAGAAGTTGTGTGCGCTCACCACAAAAAAAAACATAGTTTAGAATTTGGCATAAATTAGAATCAGTGATAATAATCAGCTTTTTATGACCATTCCTTTGATGAGTCCTCAACTCATTGACATTTCTTTTTAATATTCTAATTAAATTTACTTTTAATTAGAAAATTATTCTTTGAAATTATTGTAGACTTTTATGGATTAACCTTCGATTTAGAAGTATTTCTCACTAAATGTTAGTCGGAGTCAGAGCTTAACTTTTTTAAATGTTAAACGTTTTAACATTAAAAGTGAATAATTTGTTGTTTAAAATAGTTTTGTTTAATGCGATTAAATTCATATAAAATAAATCGATTCACAACTTCTCTGAAAAGATTAACCGACAAAAGAATATAATTAATGAAATGAAACGTCAAAATTGTATCAAAGATTTTACTTTCAGCTAATTTTTTTGCAACGGTTTAAGAGAAGATACAATTTTTGACGGATTATTATTGATTGGCTTAAGTGCTCTTTAATGTTATGCAGTTCGAGAACCGACTCTTAAGAATTAGATAATTCTTTTTTTTTGAATGAACAAATTTAAGATTAGATGAAAAAAGTAATAATCAATTTATTAGTAACTCATCGATGAAACTAATTATTGAAAGGAATTCGTACTTCAATTTGTCGACTTGTGTTACCTTGGCCATCAATTAATTCTTTTGAGATGTTAAGCAGCAATTTATTGTTACCTTGAACATTGAGCACAACTCTGCCGTTTGAACGGAATCTTCAAATTAAGGAAAGAAAACAAAATAAAAGGAATACTTAAAACAAAACAAAACAATATTAAAGCAATTCTTTAAATTTAATAAAAAAAACTTTTGATATAAATTTTGTTAAAAAAAAAGAATTCAACGAATATTTCATTTATTTAATTATTTAATGAAATTCTTATTCAAAATAAAATTAATTTACAAATAATTCATTAAAATATGATTTAAAACAACAAATATTTTAAAAATATATATAAAATGATTGAATACAATATAAGTGAATCTATTGATTGTAGTGATTGAAAATCTTTTTACTTAAATTGGGGCCAAAATTTCTTTCCATTGGACCCGATTTTAGTAAAGACAAAAGATTTTCTTTTTCTTTTAGAGTGTCTGCAATAGAATAGGCGTCTAAAAGGCTTTGAAGAGTCGGGTAGTTCTCAACAATCACTTTTGCTTTTGTCACTGAAATTCCTCTGATTTGAAGCAAATGTTTTAAAAACATTTCATTTACCGTAAAATTTGTCACTTTATTTGAATTCCTTTCGAATTCAGTATAAGTCATGTAATGATTACTTGGAATCTCGCCATCAATTAACTCTTCTCTGAGACACGAATATAAATCCTTATCCTTAAGATGTGATTCGAGATATCGAGTCATTAAAGTTAAGTATCGAACGGTATCGTCATAACTGTCACACCTTTTGATAGAAAGGCCATCGATCTGAGCGTTAGTAATGGCCTGATCTAAAGTATCGCAATTAATACCTCCGAAATCACCTCTTCTACTATTGTTTCCAAAGTATTCTATAATATAGGATGGCTTACGAATACCACAATTAAAGAGTCGATACTTCTGTTCGTCCCAACGCCTGTCTTTAATACTGGCGGACAAATCATCGATTCGTTTTCGCTCAATAATAAAATCTAAAACTAATTCTTTTCGCGAACGACTATTTGAGGTCATAATTGTCGCCATATTTTGATTTAAAACTTTTTGTTTTGCGATCCACACAAAGTCACCGACACTTAATGTTCTCATTTCTACTTTAATGCCATTTTGTTGAAGAACAGACAGGAGAGCGGTTTTCCTCATTTCTTTGTTGGCACCGGAAGCCTGTTCTCTGGTGTCCACACAAAGAATAATATCAAAAGTGTTGGCCGACAAACAAAATCTATCGTTTAATGGATTCATTGAATTTGTTTGTGAAGAGCTTTTACTTCTAATTTGAGTGAAACCATTAGAAATGACTTCAGGCACTATAGACTCGGAGTCACTGCCGTTGCTTTCATCAGACATTATATCATTACAATCATTAGATGTCCTCTCAATTTGTCTTTCGTTATAAACTCGATATAATTTAAGGGCCAAATCTCTTCCGTTTTGAGTTAAGTAATAAGAGGCAAATCTATGGGAATCCCTTTCAATCAAATTTTTATTGACCAGAGTTTTGATAGAATGCCATCCGTTATAATGACTGCCATTTGTGTTGGCAGTCATTGAGGTTTTAGTAAATTCTTGAGCTGAGGTTTGAAGTTCTTGTTTACCCAAAGATTCGATGCTGTCCTCGACTTCAGCTCTAATCAAAGCCATTAGTATTGCATAACCGCCGGAACCTTCAGTTGGGATATAATT
Organism: Galumnidae sp. Gr-Ori-00277; assembly: GCA_034700165.1. Classification (NCBI taxonomy): domain Eukaryota; kingdom Metazoa; phylum Arthropoda; class Arachnida; order Sarcoptiformes; family Galumnidae; species Galumnidae sp. Gr-Ori-00277. The sequence continues at coordinate 4,575 of JAQIXI010000523.1, forward strand.
ACGATTTGATGTAGTTTTGGCCACTTTTGGAGCGGGACTCAAATGTTGTTTATTCGGTGTATTTCTTTGTCTTTTCTTTTTCTGTTTGAATAAATCAGTTATTCCTCGATTTGTTTGAGAAACCGTTTCGTTGTTATTATCAGTGGTTTGAGTGCTTTGAGGCGACACTCCATTCATTTCCGCCAATTTGTCGTCAATTCTTTTGCAAAGTTTTTCTCCAAAACCTTTCAATTGTCTGCATTCCTGTCCACTATTTAATTGGTTCGGATGTTCTCTCAATGATTTTAAGGCCTAAAAATGATTACAATTACCTTAAAATTGTATATAACTTAAGATTATATCAACAAAAAGTCAAGCCTTCAATACTTCGTTTAAACTTAATTCAAATTAAATGAAAATTATTTTCTACTCTATGTTATGGTTATGTATATTCGGACAAACAGTTCTACTCTTGGTCTTTAACTCTATGACTTTTTGTTGAGATAACCCAAAGATATGAAAATTTAGTAAAATTTCAAACCTTATTATAAACGAAAGCCATTTTAGATCCGACGTCTTTTGCACTATTCCTCCATTCGGTTAACCATTTAGTGAATAATGGATTCGGATTTGAATTCGATGTCATTTTGATTACAATTTAAATGTTTTGAGACTTTTAAACATTAAATCCCAAAACCGTTTGAAATTCAAACTTTAAATTTTAACACAAATAACGTCTACTTTTGACAAACTTTTAAATTTAAAATAATTGAATTATTCTTAAGAACTGGTTTTTGATTTTACTAATTATCTGATAATTAAAATATTTTCTTCAAAGAAGTGAACTCTTTATTTAAGACATTTTACGATTAAAACGATTTTTAAGATTTTGTTAAAAAGGGTTTATATAATATGTATCGAATCGTCAAAATGTTGGGATTCTTAACTCTATTCTTAATTTTATTGTCAAAAATATCAATTTGTGATAAGTTTGAGGTTTAAATCCATTTCAAAGAATATTAATTTTAATCGAAAACTAATTTCAGTCAAATGAAAAGGAAGTCCAAGATCAATACAACGAATATTATTTGTATTTAGAAAAGAGACGTTTAGAAGACAAATCAGAGGACAAATCAGATGAACAGTTAATAACTTTTTGGGATGTTTTCAAGAATTTTGTTTATACTTTTTATTGGACTCTTGGCATAATTGCGGCCCTTTTAATCATTTTTGTAATCATTTGTATATTAGTTGTAATCGATTGGGACACTTGTTGTAAGTCTTTCCCACATAAATGCAAAATAAAGAAATCATTTGTATGTCAGGTGCTTGTCTAGAATTTTGTCCTTGTTACTCACACGGAATTCTTCAAAAGCGATTTGAAAGATTCAAAACTCCCGGCGTTTATATTAGAAAAGACAAAAAGAAAGATATCTATCCTCCCATTACTGACGAAATGCCTTTAATTCAAGACATCAGTAATCGATTACAAAATTAATATTTAATACATTTATTAAAATTGAATTTAACTCAAAAATAAAACTTTTCATTTGTTAATTGAATTCTGAATTACTTTTTAAAATAATTTAAAACATTAAAAGTGGAGACAAATCCATTTAAACCGGAGGAGACAACATTGAAGAATCCCTGACCACTTCTATCATTTGATTCGTTGATATTCTTATTATTATTAGAGGGGTCATAAGCTCTACCCGACCTGCTTTCACCTTGCTCACATTTAAGCCACCATTTTGAAGCCTCTCTGGGAAAGGGAGGATCAGCGCTATCAACCTTTCCATTAGTTTAAGAATTATTAGACAATTTAAAAATCTTTACAAAACTCACAGAATTTGAGATATCGTTGAACCGATAATATTTAGAACCACTAAAAAAGTAAGTTTTGCCACTTTTTGGCCAAAACATAGCGGCGTCCACTCGACTGGGAATACCTCTCCACGAACGGGTCGACTTCGGGTAACGACCACTAATAGGATTCGTTACCTTTTGTGGTTCGTATCGCCAATACTTATCCTCTAAAAGAACATCAAAACTATTTTCAAATATATTCTAAATTTAAAAGTTTTTAATACTTTTAAATAAATAAATCTTTCCGTTGAATCCCCAACGCGTGGAAGCGTCCAAATAATTGGTTTTTATACCTCTAAAGATGTTAGCGATGGAGTCATTAGCCCTAAGGGGTCGCGTCATCGGCTCTCTATAGACCCAAACTCTATCTTTTCTGAAAAGAAAAGTGCGTCCATTGTTTTCTTCTGTAAAAACTGAATCGACTTTCCCTTTAAATCCGGGAAATATTTGTGAAATAAGTTTTGGATAACCCGGGTATACACCGGTGTCACTTTGGATTCTCCAAATATACTCATCCCTAAAGAAGAAGCACTCATCCAATTCATTACAATCCGCGGCATCTATTCTAAAGTCAGAACATAAGTCTGGAGCAGAAGAACTCATTTTTGGTATTTTTCTCTCATTTTCGTCCAAAAAAGTGGTGTCTTTTCGTTCTCTTCTTCCGTAAAGCATTTCGATGGCATTTATGTCATCCTTTTTGAGTCGATACCTTTTGCCGGCATATGTCGGATACATAAGTGAATCCCTATCATCCGAATGACCCAAACCTAATGCGTGTCCGAATTCATGAACGGCAACACTCAAGAGGTCAACACCATTCTTGCCATCAATAGACCACTTCTCTGAGTCGTCAAAATGTGTGGCGCCTCCAAACTGAGGGAAGAATGCGTGCGCTAATGTACGTCCCGGACCATCAAAAGGATTACCATCCCTGTGATCATTCACTTTAAACCCTATTTCAATGGAAGCCTTTTTGTTTGACTTCTCTTTAGTGAAGGTCAGACCACTATTTTGAGACCATTCCTATTAATAAATGCCTTCAATAGATAAAAGATTTAAGAAAATGAATGAAAGAATACATTTAAGGCGTAATCCATTATCCTTTCGATATCCTGTTCTTTTCCTCGAAGTTGGGGACTGGAACCGAAATCAGTGACTTTCCACGTAAGGTCTTTAGTGTCCCAAACGCTTCCCTGAAGTGAATATCTTCTGAATCGTTTGCCACTATTCATCTGATAGTGACGTTTAGTGTCGGCCAGAATATTGTCAGCGACTCCACAACGAGGAATATTCATCATTTTCATCGTTTCTTTATCTAAATTTCCCGTTTCATTGATTCCCATAAATCTCTGAAAGTCTTTAACCACTATTTTCATTGCATTTGAGGTCATATTAATCTTTGAATCCATTTTAGTCATATATCCGAATCGGTTTAAGTATTTCTTAAATCAAAACAGGTTTAAGACATTTAATTATAAGAAAAAAGTCAATTAAAGTGTTACCATCGCATCATTTCCTGAATTAACTGCTTTTGGGAAAACCATTCCCTCGAATTCAATAAATTGACCGATAATTTTGTTAAGAATTCTTGAATTACTTAAAGAAAATAAAAAGAATAATAAGAAGAATATATATAATTTTGATACACTTTTAGCCATTTTTAATATACTTTTGAAAAAATGATTTTCACATTTGATTCAAATGAATGCAATTCTGGGTTTAAATTATCTCATCTCAGGATTAATTAGAATAACGGAAAAGTTTCGTCTCAGGAAAGAGATATCCGCTTAAAATCCCTTTCAATAAATGAAAAGTTATTCAATTAGTTGTAGAATCGAGTGATTAGACCTACGGTAGGGGTGACCTACCCTTCAATTATTATCATTCAGTGATTATTTATTTCGAGAAGTTTAGTGACTAATAGTAAGTGAATAATAAGTTTAAAAAATATTAGATTTTTCCCAAAATTACTGCAAATCTTTCGTTACTTCAAATTCTAATATTAAAACAAAATTCTATTAAATAAATAGTTTTTTGGAAAAATGTTTTATTTTTGTTTATAAATAATAACAAATTGTTTAACGAAATGACAAAATCCAATGAATTTTATATATATTCGTCGGAAAGTTATTTACAAATTTATACATTTTTTGTACAATTTTTAGGCACAAAAACTGAGCACAAAATCGTTACCACAAATGTTGTACTCAACGAACGATTAATTAATTTAAAAATTTCTAAATTATAAATAATCCCTAATTGAATGTGAATTTAAATGTATAACCATTTCCTCCTCCGAAAGGATTAAAACCGGGACCAAAAGGATTGAATCCTCCGTTTGCCTGAGACTCAGCGTCCAGTGGGTCCTCTCCGTTGTCAAACTTTTGTCTCTTTTCGGGATCAGTTAACACTTCTTTGGCGGACGCGATATCAATAAATTTCTTTTCGGCGTCTTTTTTCTTTTCGCCGTCAGGGAATTGATCAGGGTGCCACTGCATTGCTAACTTTCGATAGGCTTTTGTTATGTCACGTTTATTAGCATTTCGAGGAACCCCTAAAATCTTATAATAATCCCGTTTTTTGCTCTGTTTTTCCAACTTTTGTGTCCTTTTTATTCCTTCATTAGCTCTTTGAGAGCTGTCATCTATTTGTGCCGCTCTTTTGTAATCATTGAGTGCTGTTAACAAAACACAACACAATTAAAAAAAACTAAATTCTGTTTTTAAATAAAATTTAAGAAAATTAGTTTTATATCTATTATATACTTTTTGTGATATTTCTTATCTTATTATAACCGAAAGACAAAGGTTTGAATAAATGAATTTTTCTAAATATAATCAAATGAATACAAACCCTCTCCATAGTTATCATTATTGAGGTGAGCGTCTGCCCGATCGCACAACACATTAACGTCATCCGGGAATAATTTAAGGGCTTCAGAACAAACACTAATCGCTTCATTGGCGTCCCCTCCCTATTAATGAGCAAACATTTGAGCCAATGATTGGAATAAAAGGGGACTTACCTTGACTAAACACTGACAATACTTCGATTTAATCACAAAAAGCATATTAACATTCTCTGACTCAGACTTGAGGGCAGCCTTTGCTTTGTCGACACATTGTGTGTACTGCTGTTCGTTTGCGAAGTCATTCATAGCCTTCACATTTGCCGCTAATTTCTTGACTTTTTTGTAGTGATTAAAACATGGTTTGTGGTCCGGATCTAATTTAAGACATTCACGAATAGTCGAAAGCGATTCTTCCGCTTCACCCAAATCGTAGTGTAATTTACTTAATTTGAGGTAACCGTCGGTATTGTCGGAACGCATTTTAGTTGTGGCTCTTAAGTCACTGATGGCATTAACGATGTCTCCCAACTTTTCGTAGGAATTGGATCTCATTTCCCTAAGTTTACAATCCCAGGGAAGTTCCTGCAACAGACGACTCAAGAGTCCGACCGCTTCCTCCCAATTGTGATCTTCTATTAAATGATATGCCATTTGAATGTCGTGTTTAAGCGGTTCTATCACTGAATAGGAATGAACGGCCTCTTCATTGTAGGGCTCAAATCGTAGGACCCATTCAAAGTCAATGTGTGCCTCATCGAGTCGGCCCTGTTTTAAGAGTACTGAACCTCTTTGGAGTCGAGCGGCTAAGAAGTCGGGCTTTAATACAATCACTTCATTGAGATCGTCGAGCGATGACTTATGTTTGCCTAACGCCAGATATACCGTCGCTCTCTTGAAAATTGTCAAATAGTTCTTCGGATCCGCTTCTGTTTAATGCAATAATCAGTTAATAGTGACAACAATAGAGTGAGAGCTCGACAATAGAGACATACCGACAGCCATATGATAGTGTGACAGAGCGTCTGAGTATTGGCCGCGAGAAAGCATTTGTCGACCCATTTCTAAATGACTCTCCACTTCATCACTACTTATTGTTAGACAACCTTTCATTCAAAGAAAATCACTTTTAGTTAAGTCTAACATAAGATAATTGAACTCACGATTGATCGCATAATTTAGAAGTAATAAGAATTTTAGAGACGAATAAAAAGAAATCATTTGACAATCGATTACTTCCATCGTTTGAATCGGTTTTTATTAAAAAAAATTTTGTTATTTTATTAAAATTAGACACAATTTAACTCAAGAACTCATTTTATGACAAAAAAAGAGTATTAATTAAGTAAAAGATGTGAACAACGGATGAATTAATCGGTGATATTATGGGAACTAAAATAAGTATTCGATTCTAAAAGTGATGTCAATAAAGAAAGTCATATAAAAGTCGTGTAAAAACGCTATTCGACAGAACGTCTCACTTAACCCTCACTTTTGCCTTAACTGACGCCCACTTTTGATATAACGATGACATCAGAGACTCACTATTATTGCGAAACTCATCAGATGTTGAAAACTAAACTAAAACTTCATTCCAAAGCATATAAATTATATGATATAATCATTATTAGAGAAATCCTATACTCAACTGATAATCATTTCTTCATTAAAGCGACACTTTTTTTCTTAGTTTAAGTTTTCTTATTATTTAGTAATTTATTAATACCGACAGCCATTCATTCCTATTACTAATCTTTAATTACTGAACGCTTTATTGAATTCAATTCAATCAATCGAAGAGTAATATTGTTCTCAATTCTTATAAACAATTCTTTTGATAAATTATTACTTAAATTATCTTTTCGTTCATTTGTTTTGAAATAAATGAATCAAATTTTAAGAATTTTTAGCTCAAACTTTATATTAAGAATAATTTGTTTAAACATTAAAATTTAAGTAATTTTCAAATGGAATTCAATATAATATAAGTATTTGAGTATTAGATTCCCAGAGATATTGTCTCCACTTATTTCGATTCGGTATTTGATTCACACTCTAAGTATATAAAGTTTAGAATAATGACAAGCAATCAATTGGCACAGAATTGGCACAGAATTGGCACAGAATAGTTCTCAATGGAATACTCAGTATTTATAAGTTTATATAAGCATTTACTAAAAATCAAAGGTATTTAACCTTTTTTTAAAGTAAAGGCTAAAAATTATCTCAAAATTATAAAAATTTTAATAAAGTTTTAATTAAATTTACTTTTTTTATATTTAATTAATTAACAAAAAGTTTAAATCTTAACAAAATCTTCAATAATTTGGACGTAATTTACGTAAAGCAATGAATGCGGTCTTTATTTCCTTTTCCTTTTGAAACGAGTGTTCAATACATGATTTAATTATTTGTTTTGTTTTAATTGTGATTTATATTAATTGTGAGTTAAAATTAACTAATTTTCACATTTCATAGCATTTATTAAATCTAAATCTTTCAGATAATGAACGCAAACGTGAGGTCTGTTGGCGTTAAAGACGTGGATCAGTCGGAGTTCGTTAAAAAATTGGCTGATTTTCTCAAAAAGTAATGAATTTTATTTAAATTGATTTAAATTAACTTAATTTGATTGAAAGGTCGGGTAAACTGCGAGTCCCCGAATGGGTTGATTTGGTTAAGACCGGAGTTTTTAAAGAGTTGGCACCTTTTGATGAGGACTGGTTTTACATCAGATCCGCTTCCGTTGCCCGACATCTCTACCTGAGATCACCCGTCGGTCGGTTCCCTTCTTTTGTTATTAATCTTTAATTTTAGATTAATTGAATGTTTTGTGTGAAGGCGTCGGTTCTTTGACCAAAATATATGGGGGCCGATACAGAAAAGGTACTAGACCATCCCATTACTGCGCCGGAAGTTCCAATATCGCCCGAAAGTCACTCCAGGCTTTAGAAGGCATTAAATGGGTTGAAAAGGACCCCAACACTGGTGGCCGAAGACTCACCCGTCAGGGATATCAAGATTTAGACAGAATTGCGGCTCAACTGAGAAGTGCGACGAAAGCGCGACAATTGGCAGAAGCGGCCGCTCAACAGATCCCCGCCGTATAAATCATTGAATTTAATCCAATGTTTTTCGAAAAGAAATGTCTTTTTCTTAACATTTAATAAACGTTTTGTTTCGGAATATTTTCGACGAAAACGAATTTATTTGTTTATTGTATGACTTGAATACAATCCTAACGATTGTCACTCATTTGACTCATTCTCTCAATGAAAACGATTTATATTTTGATAAATCAAATGTCACTTTAAGAGCAAATTTCTATTCAAACATATATTCTATTCGACACTCAATTGATTTCAATTGAAATGCTTTTATATTGAGTTCATATTTTAAAACTTCATTAGAATTGAGTGACGTTTGCACTGAATCCTAATAAATGTCATTCAATGGAACCACACTTTTAATTAATTGAATCAAATAATGGAAAACTATATTTTGACAAATTTTAGTACTAAAATGTTTTTAAAATGTGGTAAAACAGTGTTTACTTTCAAATTAAATACTTTATTCACTAATTTTTTTGAAGTTTTTTCTTAGATAAAAAGTTATTTTTTTAAGTAAAATAACTTTTATATAAAAAGTGTTTTCAATTGGATTTTAACAAACAATTGATATTCAGATTAATTGAATTCTTTTAAAATTATTGACCGAATATTTTAAATTATGCTTTAAATTAAGCGCTAATTATTTAATATTATTTATTTGTTGTATTAACCAATACTAGAGTTAAAACTTTAACATTTGTTTGTTGTGATATTAAATTATTACTTTGAAAAATTAACCTTGGACAAAGGTAAGATTCCTAACTAATTACTGATTAGAGAATATTCATTAACTACTAATTTATATAAAATTACTTTTATTTAAAAAACATAAATGAATGAATGAATGGATATTAAATTTGATACAATAATTAGTTAAACCATTGAATAAAGTATACTATTATTTATGATTAATATTAGGTTTAATTTTATTTAGAAAAAAAAGTATTTCAATGATTACATGAATTCTTAAATATCATAAATGAATGAATGAATGAATGAATGATTCAGTTATTAAATATTTTAATTAATTTAAGAGAAATAATAAAATCGATAAGAATTTATTAGATTATTATTTGATTAGAAGTAAAAGTATTGAAATAAATTAGAGTTAAATAAAAGTAAAGGCAATGCTATGAATGAATGCAATACTGGTTTGGATTTGTTTGTATGTATTGAGTGCTCACTCGGAGTGAACTCTAATGACGTCCATATGTGTAATGATTTGCAATCATATCAACAAAAATTTCTGTACTTAACTTTAATTCTCTTTTAATTAATTAGTTTTAACTTTAAGACAACTGTGTTTTAAGAAAGTATAATCTATCACAATTAGTCTAATAATGACAATGAGTGAAGAGAAGCCTCCGATTTGTGCAAATCTTTTATTTCCGATACTAATCCGACCCATCATTCAAAAGGTATTTAAAAGGCAATTGTCATTCAATGGCTAAATATTCTGATTATCTGTTCTTCAGATTGAAAGACGGGATCCAATGGCGGCACAAACTTTAATGAATGCCATAATTAAGGTTTCGATAGTTTTTCTTAATTAATGTCTAAATTAATAATTTTGAACTGAAAGGTGGAATCAACAGAACCGAGTCTTATGTTAGAAATCGTCACTTCTATCCTCAAACGGACGGATCTGACCATTAATATGACGGAATCGTTGCTTCGATTACAGGCACACATTCCTGAGTTTGAAGGTTTGTTTGGAATCAAAACTGGGCTCAAATTTAGTTTCAATTCTTATAAATTGTTTTAATTATCAGAACAAAAGTGCAGACGTCCTGAAGAGCCCTTTCAAGACTTAAATCGTAAGACATTTACTCTGAAAAAGATATTAAGTCGAATACCCGATGAAATCAACGATAGAAAGACTTTTCTCGAAACCATTAAGTAATGAATTGCTTTTAATTTACTTTTTTTTAATTGACTAAAATTTAATTAAATAAACTGATAGAGAGATCGCGAGTGCTATTAAAAAATTGTTGGATTGTGTCAACGAAATATCAAACAGTATTTTTATAACCTCTCCGTCAGACAAGAGAGCCCTCGAGAATCGTAAAAGAGATTTCATTAAAGACTCGAAAAAATTCAGCCAAACTCTGAAAGAATTCTTCAGAGAAGGACAGTTAGTATCAGAACTAATGTTAACACTTCACTCTATCCTTAATCTAATCATGAAATTGATTTTCAGAACCCAAACGGTATTCCAGAGCGCTCTACAACTGATATATGCAACGAATGCCATTCAGAGAACTGTCAAAACAAAATTCGACCCAAAATGAGTTCTAATATAAACGTTATTATCTGTTAATTATTTATAAACTTATTTTCCATCAGAAGATTCCACTGTTGTCTCCATTCGGATATTAAAACATTTGTTACAAAAAAATTCTAATCAGAATTAACTGAAATGTATTTAAATAATATTTTATATTAACTATTGTTTGCATCGAATGAGTCGTTGAAAACTCATCAAAACATTTATCAACAAAAAAAAGGATTTGAATAAATTTTCGATATTTATTTTTCATTAAATAAAATGTGTTTTGGATTTTAATTTTGTTTTATTAAATTTAAGTAAAGTTTACAGGAATTCATTTAAAAACTAATTAATTTAAAATACATTCGTTTACTCCCAAACTATTTATTTACTCTAAAAGTAAGTAATAATTACGAACACATTTATAATTAAATGCCCTCTTCTTTAAATAAATCGATAGATATTTAGTAAATATTAAAGTATATTAAAACAATGTATATCTTAATATATATATAACTTAAGAGATTTGCACATTTCATGACATTTATATAGAGATAATAGTTATCACTTCAAACAGTGGCTATTATTCAAAGATTTGTGTTTAAAATGAGAAAAAGTGATAAAACTATTTTGGAATTTAGAAATTATTAAAACAATAGTTAATAACTATAAGGTTTTACATTAAAAATACAATTCTTTGGTAAGAATTAACTCTTAGATTATGTCAACATTTTATGATTTGTATTTCCGACCGAATGATTCAAAGCATTTGACAAATTTTACGCATTTCGACGCTTTAGTGTACGATTAGATCGAGTAGTGATCAGTGCTTTCCTTTAGCGTCGATTAGATTTACAATTTGGAATTCTTGGATCTTAACACCAGCGAACTCATGAAATATCACTTTTGGTGCACTACTACTGACACTCCTTTTATAGACTAAAATAATAAAAATGAAATTTAGGTTAAAATTTTCGCTTAAAAGGTATAAGTGATTACCGGGAGAAGTGATTCGTTCCAATCGATATGTGGGAAGTTTAGCGCATTCCCTTCCGATATAATAACCCAAATTCTTGAAGTCTTTGATGGGAGGAGTTTTAACCCTGTACATTTCTCTCACAATTTCAGTGTCGATATCATAATATCCTGATTTCATTTTCATCAATAAATCATATAATGTTTGCGGCGGCAAAACATTACTTCGGTTTAGGGGTAAAACAAAACAACGGCCCGAATCGATGTCAATAATTCCGGTCATATTCTGGAAATATTTCATTGGATTTCATAAAATACAATAAATAAATGACTAAAACCTTTGAGAAATCGTGAATAAAACGACCTTTTCTTCCATTAGAAAAGTTTGGAACTTGGATTTCTTCGTATTGTTCAAATTCGAGGTCGATATCAAACTCTTCACCGAAAAAGTTTTTAAATCCATTGTTTGGTTTATTATCAAAAAGAGGCCCAGAATTGGCCTCATTTGTGTTCAGTTGATTCGTGAATTCATTTATCATATTTTCGACATTAATTGCGTCGAATACCCGACTGTTGTCAACGGGCACTCGCGAGGGCTGATACAACTCTTCATAACGAGCCGTTTCCTGATTATATGGAATATTACACCATCCTCTGAAGTGACGCAACTGATCCCAACATACAAACAATCATTATTTATTAATCAAAAAAAGGGATAAAATAATGAATAATACTCTGTATTGTGCGAAATGTCGGTATAAAATGATTCCGCCGACAATACCAGTGGTCAGAACTAAGAGAGCAGATAATGTCACACAAAGTGTCGTTAAATTATTGACTCTTTGAGCTCTTGATCTAAGAGTTGACAGCGAAACAGTACTTCCACTTTCGATATCAACCTTTAAATTAAATAAAAAACAAATAAATAAAATGAAATACAAAAATGTAATGAAAACAGTATTGAATTACAAATTAATAAAATATTTTAATCCATTTGTTCTAAATATAGAATTTGATTTTCTTGTTAATGCAGTGAATAAATGAGCAAGGCAAATGTGACATTAGTATAAGACTAATTAAAATTTTAACCACATATTTATTTAATGATATTCGTGTGATATATGTGTCTAATTCTTGGGGTCAAAAATCTATTTTATGCGAAACAATAGCCTTTCAGTCAAACATAAATTGTTTTAAATAGAAATATTTATTATTTTTCTATTTATAATGAAATTCTTGAATAATTAATATTTTGGGCTTAATGAAGTAAACTTGGTAATATTAGCATAGTTTAGGATAGTCGTTTTCAAAAATGGCGCTGGTAAATAACCAGTAAAAAATTATACCCAGAAATATTGAAAATTAAAAATAATCGTGCTAAAATAAATAAATTTTTAAAATTTACACTTTAAAGACATCTTAAAATAAATTGATTTATAAATAAATACAATATTTTGCAAATTTTCCCTCAATTTATGCTGTTATGCAATAAACATAATTTTGATAAAAATGGCCAAGTTCACTTATACCGGTATGCCTGAGATGAGCACCGCATTAATGAGGGGAGATAACACGGTATATAAATGTAAATAGATGTTAATATAAAAATCTAATTATAGTTCGGAATTTTATTTGTTTTTATAAAATTAAGTTTTCTTTTGATAACTTAATGTAAATAAAACTCACTGAAAAGGGTTTTTATCTTGGTGAAATAATATAAATAAAAAAATTAATTTGAATTTAGCTCTTGGTCAATGCATTCAATAATAATTATTTTAAACAAATATTTCATCCCATCTATGGCTCAATGAGAAGCCCTTTTGTTTATAATATGGTTTATAATAATCGGATACTTTATTATATTATAAAATTAGTCAATTGTACTGAAGTTGATTATAGTGGTAATTGACTGTATTAGCAAACAAATGAACAAGCTGCATGTGTTTAACGTAAATTACTTTTTGTTATATATTTTCAATAAATTAATGAAATAAAAGTAAAAATTACATAATAAGACACTTTACTACACCACTGAGTTGTGCCCACATTTGATTCAATTATAAGGCTTTGTAGAGGGAATAAACAAGGAATAAGCATGGTCAAAATGGAATTACATTATCATGAATTTTATTCATTAATTAAAAAAGTTAATTAGTTTTGAAATTATTTTGTTTCACCACATTTATAAGATTACATACAATTACTACTCATATAATATTATATTCAAAGCAAATGTAATTCATTTAACAGAAAAGCACTTAAAGTTTATTACATAAACGTTAGAACCCACTCATCATTAAATTCTTTTTTTAAATTCTATAGACTATAATATTTGTATAAATTCTGTATTAATTATATATTATTTTCATAATAAATGAGTTTTGAATTTTAAAAACCAATATTTGTCACAATTTTAAAAACCAGAAGTAAATTTTATAACCCGGGTACACTAAAATATACCTCTACACTAAATATAGCTGTATATATAACTTATATAGAGATTATCAAATTTAACAAGAGTACATTTTTTCTCAATTGGTATTATAGTTATCAACAAAAGAGATAAGAGTTATTCATTGAAGTGTCAATATTTGAGTGCAAACAAGTCGTGAAACTAAAGTTAACTTTTGGTTTGAATTGTGGTAAATGTTATTCATATCTTTTTATTGAATATTTAATCGGAAATTATTTTGAATATCAGAAAACAAATTGAAAGCAACGTTCAAATGATTGAACAAAATTTATTAATAATTTATTATTAATAAATAGAAACATACGATATATGTGTTATTCAATAAGTATTATATTAAATCCGATTATAATAAATGATTAAAATTTATGTTATTTTATCTCAAATAACAACTGAAATGTGTTATCAAAAGCTATGATTCAGTGAAACAATGCTTTCAATTTAAATCATATTTAAGTCAAATAACTTAAGAAATGTATTGAAAATCGAGAAAATCATTTAAAATAAAATCTATTATTTTTAGAATTTGTATTAAATATATTAATAACTAATAACTCAAATAAAGATATAAAGAAATTCATTAAAATTTTAAATTCAAATCGCATTTTAAACCTGAGATTAAATCAAATTAATTATTATCACATTTTTGGTCTAAGAATTGTCAGACAATTAAAATAATTTTGAACTCAATTGCAAATAAAGACAATTTGTATACTTTTATCATAAAATGACGAAATTCTGATAAAAATGCAGTAAAAAAGCCTTAAATTGTTTTTCTAAGAAGTGGTGGAAATACCTGAGGGGCTGACTCTGATGGCAACGATTCTTCATTATTTGGATCAACTAAAGGCTGTTTCAAATCATTATGTTTTGACTGCAATTTCTTTTCACTCAAAGCTTGAGTCAAAACAGTCATTGTCTCCAATATTTAGTGAAAAGACGTTATTTTAATCAAATTTAATAAAAGATTATAAAGAGTATAGTTATTGACTATAACTTATAGTTATTATAGTTATGGCACTCAAATCGACTCACAATTCAGTGAAACACTTCTCAATCGATAACTGTTTTGTTTAACACAAGAAGATATCAAACCATTAAATCTCTTATTATTGATATTCTGAATAAACGCCTCAAAAATCGGGACTCATTTCTATTACGTCCACTTTTATAACATTAGAGTTATTCTTAACAAAAATAAATTTACCTTTACTTTTACATTTGCGTTTGCCTTTACCTTTACCTTTACCTTTACCTTGCTCCAGTTTTTAAATTCTCTTGATTTAAAAAAATAACCCAAATATTTGAAATGTTTTAAATTTTATAACCAATAGTTTATATATCCAACGATTCTTATTATTTTCTTTAAGATTTTATTTCTGTTATGATTACATAAAAAAGTATATGACAAGAATATGAGCATGGTCATATGGTCATATGGTCATGTGATCATATGATAGATTCATATTTATTTTTCACTTTTATTTAAAACATAATTTAATTAATCCTTTAATGTGTGAAACAATTTGAGAAAATTTAAGTTTTGCTAAAATGTAGTCATTTATGGATAAAAACATTTAATTTATAGGAATTGAGAGTTTGTTTTCATTTATCAGTTGTTTATCAAAACTTTTATTATTAAGTTTTAAAGATTTGAGTTTCAATAATAAGCGATAAATAATATCATAAATACAATCAAAATTGATATACAATTCAATAATCGGTCAAAAGTTTTGACACCAAATGAAGAGATAAGGAATTTATTGAATTGTTATTCATTGAAAAGCTCTCGATTTCTAAAACTTTGAAGTCTTTTTTGAGACAATTCTTTGGTATTAAAGAACCACAAAATGGATGAAATAAACAGTAGTGAAAGGGATGAGAGACCACTACTCGCTGTCGACGGCACTGACGACCAATTATCTGATGAGCAACAGATTGCTTCCGGTTGTATGTCTTCACCGCTGTGTAATCCGAAACATTCCTTCCATCGATATTATGTTTTGGTGTTTATGTGTTTTCTGGGTTTCGGTACGTCTCAGACAAAGAGTTTAAAGAATATAAAATAAGTGTTAATTATATTTGTATTAAAGGCAGTTATTTCTGTTATGACGGTCCGGGAGCTCTCCAGGATGAGATTCTCCACGATATGAACGTAGGAGTGTCTCAATTTTCAGGACTGTATGCCTGGTATTCCTGGCCAAATGTCATCCTCTGCTTCTTCGGCGGTTTTCTCATCGACAGTCTGTTTGGTATACGTTTGGGTGCAATCATTTTCGGTACTTTTATTCTTTTGGGACAATTGGTGTTCGCTTTCGGAGCATTTATTGGTCACTTTTGGGTCATGAATTTGGGACGATTTATGTGAGCCCTCTCTCACTCTCTCTCTCTCACTCTCTTTCTCACACTCTCTCTCACTCTCTTAATTTCTCTTTAATAGTTTTGGAATCGGAGGCGAGTCTTTGGCGGTCACACAGAATACATATGCCGTCAGTTGGTTTAAAAACAAAGAAATAAATATGGTTTTCGGTCTTCAGCTCAGCTTTGCTCGGGTCGGAAGTACTGTTAATTTCAATGTAATGGTTCCTATTTATCGGTCCGTTAGTCAATATATAACAAATGGCAGTAATCACACAACTTTAGGAGTGACCCTTTTTATTGCTGCCTCGAGTTGTGTCCTCTCATTAATCTGTGCCTTAATATTAGCCTATTATGACAAAAGAGCTGAAAGAATATTAAATCGTTCGTCCACTCAAACGGGAGAAGTGGTCAGAATAACTGACGTTAAAGATTTTTGTCTTTCCTTTTGGATGATTACTCTTATTTGTATCACTTATTACGTCGCGATCTTCCCCTTCACTGCTTTGGGAGGGTTTGTATTTAAATCTTTGGAAATAATTCAAATTTTTCTTTATATTTTCAGAGCATTTTTTCATAGAAAGTATGGAATGTCTGCATATGAGGCCAATGCTGTCGATAGTATTATTTACATAATTTCCGCGGTTTTGTCTCCATTTTTGGGAATTCTCGTTGACCTGACGGGCCGTAACTTATTTTGGGTACTCTTGGCCACAATCCTCACTTTCGTCAGTCATTCAATACTTGCCTTTACTTTTATAAATCCCTGGTTTGCAATGGCTTTAATGGGTATCGGCTATTCTATATTGGCCTGTGCTCTCTGGCCAATGGTTGCATTAGTTATTCCTGAATATCAGTTGGGAACGGCTTATGGTGTGATGCAATCCGTCCAAAATTTAGGTTTGGGATGTGTTGTTCTGTTTGCCGGTTATATTGTCGACCAAAAGGGTTATATCGTTTTAGAAATTTTCTTTTTGGGATGGATTTGCTGTAAGTTTGTGTTCGATTAACAAAAGAAATTAATTAATATTTTGATAGTATGTCTCATCTTTATTATCGTACTCTTCGTCACTGATTCCAGTGTTGAGGGATTTCTGAATATGTCTGTCAAACAACGCAAACTATTGGCTGAAAGAAAAGCGTAAGAATTGACTCATTTTAAGGAATTTAAATAAATCTTTTTTACTAATTAGTGCTGACGAGGAATTTCAAAGAGAAAGGAATGACTCTTCTTCACAGCGGGTGTCAGCATCTCATGACTCACAGGATCTTATGGCTGAAGAATCGGATTTTCAAACGGGAAATCTTTCGAAATTAGGAGCAAAGGTTTGAATATTTTTTATATATAAAATTGAGTTCTTATAATAGAGAAGTGCTTTTTTGTCCAAATTATTTCATTTTTGTTTAATTTATTTTTTATTATTCCGAATAGAGTGAGGATAAGACAAATACTGCGACAAATAATTGACTTTCGCCCACTTTTAGCGAATAATCGTTTTACTCAATAGTAAGTGTTGTTGTCTTTGGATTCAATCACTTATTTAGAACTTTGTTTTTCCATTAATTTATAATTTAATAAACAATTGATTTGATTGAAATGATTTTAATGTTTCAAAGCTTCCGACAAATTATGATATTCTGACACAATTATGGCTTTATATTAGACTGGATTTAAATGAATCTGACATTAGTCTGAAAAAATAATAAATGT
>JAQIXI010000524.1:0-22142 GCA_034700165.1 Galumnidae sp. Gr-Ori-00277
GAGAGAGAGAGAGAGAGAGAGAGAGAGAGAGAGAGAGAGAGAGAGAGAGAGAGAGAGAGAGAATGTTTTCAATTGTTATAAAAAGTGAATAAAAAAAAGCAAAACAGAAAAAAATTCAAAACCATTGGAATTCATGCTATGATAGCGTATATCAGAATTGTATGTATTGTTTGAAAATTGATTACAATTCTTATAGTCAGTAGTTTTTGTGCTGTGCTTTTATCAAAACTTTGTGAGTGAAAGAGTCTCTCCCACTCTTTCTTGTGGTAAACAGGAATCGAATCTTCAGTAATAAAGTTTGAAATCAATGGCAAAACACTATTAGTCGGGTATATCGCCGGCAACGGATTGCAGTCAGTATTCATTTGAATGAAAGCCATATTGCTTTTAGACTCCTCTACACGTTTAGACTCTTTTCTTAATATCCATTGACTCTGTTTTATAGACTATGCCATTGATATAATGGTGTTTCATATATGGCATAAGTGGTAACAATTTATTATCGAAAACTCTATTTGGATACTGTTTTCTCATTTGACTCTTTACTAAGAACTGAGTTAAACGAATCTCTCATTACTTTTTGGCTTTTATTGATGTCTTTGGAGAGTCATTATTAAAATATAACCAAATTTCATATATAACTCCATTTGATGGCAAACTCTAATCAAATCTCGTCTTTATATGAGTTTTGTAGAGAAAACGTCTCATCTCTTATATTGTCTAATATTTTATTATATAATTGTCTGTTGTATAACAACACTACCAGTTCTCTAACGGCATTCCAGTGCTGTGCAACCATTGCATAGATCATTGAACATGTGGCTAATATATGAGATTCATTTTATATCTGATATCACAATTAGTGTTAAGGCACTTTCTTTAAGCTTCAAAATTTTTCTAATCAAAATAGATGTGCAAATTCTCATTCGCCGCTACGGCTATACATCACTGAAAATGCATTAGACTTTTCTGTTCAATAAAATAGCCTAGATTAACCATTTGACTAGATTATTATTATTATTAGTATTATTATTACTATTGAAAATTGTAAATAATTCAAAAACTTTTTATTTATTACTCGAAAGTCGTTTGAAGTAAAAAAAGACTTTTAATTTGCTTTTCTTTTAATTTATTTAACATTTTTCTCGATTTGAAATATTAATTAATTATTTAATTCAGTCAAGAGTTCAGAGACTGAGTTCCAGTCCTTTTCAAATGACTTTCAAACAAAATTATTTATGGCATTTCATAACATTTTCCTGTGATTTCCTCCGAGAGTTAGCCTCCTGAAGGAGGTGCAGATGCTGAGCAATTAGTAATGACCCCTATGACCATTGAGCACTGAGAGCACAGCAAAGGAAGCAGTAGTACAAAAGGAACAGAATTCCTTTTGTATGGAAATTATGGATATTTATTGTAACAGAAATTACAATATATTGAAAAATATTGTATTTTTTGAATGAATGGTTTCAGAGAAAAATAAGTTTTGTATTTATGATTATATACCGTATTATACGATATATTGTAAGTGAGAATAACTGAAGCGTTATATTTGAGTCATACATACGATTATACACAACAAAAATAAAATGACGGCTCAAATGCAGCTCAATTTGCAAAAACATAGTATAATAGCCCAGAGCTAAGGCTATATGTGCGGACAGGACTGGACAATGGCTATGAAATGTTGAGCGCCTGTGGATCAACTCAAAGCTTAAGAATTGGAACTCAGAGTCGGCTTCAGTTTCATCGGAGGCTTTGTATTACGTTATATTGCCTTTCAGTCATAGCATAGAATAGTTTGAGCCGACAATAACCAGTCCTCTCCTTTTCACTGATGGTGTATACCAGTATCGGTTCATTTCAGCCGAAAGGGATCACCAAAAATAGTATTTTTGAGAAATAGCTGTTCGACTCCTACTCCCAGTGGTATTGCATTTCAAACTGTGGTCATTGAGAAGCGGGTGATAGCATAGGCCAGTGCTGTGACCCTACACTCCTGAAAGTGTCTCTCAGAGCCCATAATAACATTATTGGACTCTATTTTTCTGCGGTATTTGTGTTGGCAGTCATTAAGGACTGAGACTTTTTTCAATGGATTTTCTATCCGACTCTCGTTAAACGATGTTTATGCTGTGCTGTTCAATGTATGTGCTTTTAGCTTCTCATTTGACCCAAAAATGTTTGTTTTAAATTAAAATTTAATTTATTTTCCGATAGTTTTCTTTCCAATGGCTATAAAACATGTTTTTCTGATTAAACTTAAGAATCGAATGTTTTTTAAATTTAAGCCCAGAATTAAAATAAAAAAATTGAAAAATTATCGATCGCTTCAACTATTTTAGGGTAGAATTGATTGAAATAATCATAAGATGTTTGTGTATCAGAACAGCACATGAGATGAGATGAGAAGAAAAATGAATAAATCTTTAGTTCAGTGTTTGGAGAGTGACTTAAAAAAAAGAGTGGATTCAATTGAATGCCAAATAGTTTTGCAAAAATCAATATTTATTTCTCTTCTGTCGATACCAATAGTTTATAAGAACAGACAGAGAAGAGGGACAGTTGGCTGACAGACAAATCATTATTCATTCGAGTTCTTCTGAGTTTAGGTTTTGGTGTTTTCTATTCCTAAGATTTTGTTTTGCGATAATATTTTTCACAAATTTATTCAATATTTCGGACACAAAAACAGAGACACAAAAAACACATTAATTCCAGAAAACGTTTTGTCACTTCTATTTCGACAAATTTGATGGCTATTCATGTGTTGACCACTGGACTAAACTATAGTAACCAATCGATTCTATCGATAGGATATCGGGATAAATACCCACACAATAAGTAAATGTATTGAACGGTATAACGCTTTCACATATTTTAAGCTCATTTGGGGTTTTCATGTTTAAGAAGGACTAACACACCTGTGCAACAATGGCCAGGAATACCATAATCGTTATTATTATTCACTGAGACGTTGAGCTATTCTGAGCTCTTTCTTATGTCAGTCAAAGAGGAGGAATATATGCTTAGCAGTGGTCGAGGAATAGCTGAGCAAACACTGGTTTGAGAAAAGGTGAGAACGCATGATATCCATCAATAAGTCTAAAGAACTAATTATCCGTCAACCACGGGGTGAGTGCCATGGGCTTAGCCATAGCGCACAAAAGACCAACGATTAGGACAAACAAGAATTTTCTGTACGTATGGAGAAGAAGAGGACTGACTGTTCTCTTTGCAAGCAGTGAACAGTTGTGTCGAACTTCTATTGTATTTATTGGTCGCTATATTTTACGGGAATCGGAATAAACACAATAGTGTTTCGCACCGGCAATGGAAGAGTTGACAGCATCACTGCATTTACACAGTATTGCCCTTCATATTAGCACTGGTAGGCTATTGTCTGAGCTCAGCTTCGGGCCGATGTTACCAACTAAAGCATAATACCCGTCTCATTCTTTTTATAAGCAATTGCTAACAATTTTGCATCAATTCATTCAAAAACCTATTTGAACTTGGCTCTAAATTGCTCTTTTATAGAAAATAGGAGTTACCAAGTTGTAAAAATAGTTAATGGGAAGAGAGAAACATTCTTTTCTTAAACTATTTCCCCAAAAAAAGCACCAGTGTAAAAATGTATAGAATTTTCCACAGACTTAGACTTAGAGTAAAATATAAAAAAGTGAACAATTATTACCTTTTTTGATGGCTTGAGTACACGTAAATAGAAGTGATATGAATAAAAAGGTGTTGTATTCCATTATAACATTATTTATTGGATTTCGATCTCTTCCTAACAATTTTGAAGTGAAAAACAGCAGAAATAGTTTTGTGCCAATAGTTTGGCCGCTTTTATCAGTCACTAAACAAATTAATATTTATTTAATTATCTGTTCATTAGATCCAGAATGTGATGAAACACAAGAGTCAATAAGAGAGAGAAGTGTTCACTCAGTCTTCTTAGCCTGAGTTCAATCGCACGCTTCAAATGTCTGTTTCAAAGGTAACTTATGATAAGAATTGATTTACAAGAACTTTACAATAGTTCCAATAGAACGAGAATGAGCTGTTCTGGCTCTTGGCATTAGGCACTCCACAATTGACTGAACTATCCTGTTCTCAAACTCTCGTTCTAAGCACAAGTGGGTATGGCTTTCATCAAATGTTTGCGCACACTCTTCAATATGAGCTCGAAGTCAAAAACAGAAAACTGGCCCTGGAATTTCTTGACTAACGCCATCTACAATACATTTGCTCAAGTTCATATAATTCCTGAAAAGAAGAAAAAAGACCAGCATTAATATCAAGATCATTATTTTATGGGCAATACTTTTAGGAGTAAAATACTTTCATTTTTATGCATTTAATACTTTTTGAGATAACTTTGCATTTAATTTAAAACAAAATTCTTGTCTCGTTTTTATTGACATTCCCTTTGATTTAACTCTAAAAATGAACACATTTTCTATGATTTCAATAATATTTTTTGGAAATTTTTATGAAAATATTTTGTTATTAAATTCTTAATAGTTATTAAAGTTATCCAAAACTATCACTAAATTTTAAAAATGATTTTTAAAAGTTTTTCCAACAATTATTACGAAATTTGACACCAAATGACACCAAAAAGGAAAGTTATCTTCTCTTTATATGAGAAGAGAGTTGGGAATATCTCCCGGACTTCATCTGAGATGACAGAACTCATTAGTCATTCCTCTAACTATTTATCAGATTTAAACTCATTTTAGATTCAAATTCGTAAGTCTAAGGATTAAACATTTTTTTTTGTTTTATTCTAAATGAAGAGAAAAATAATAAAGAATTGAAAAATGAAAATATGAGCCAAAATTATTATTAATAATGAGTTTCATAACTCATACCTATAAATTGTGGACACAAATAGCGGATAAAGTTTATTAAAAGTCATTTGTGAAACATCTGTAGAAAAGAATAAAATTCATAACCATTTGAATCATTTATAATACTTATAATACTTATAATATTTATAATTTTATTCTTATTTTGGTATTCATTTCAATTTCTGCTGTTATTTACACAAAAATGAATTAATTATAGGTTTAATAATCAAAGAAATGAGAGAAAACTCATGAAATATAACTCAAAAATGATTTTAAAATTAAATTTGAGAAAGAGATGAGGGAAGAGAGAGAAAGAGAGGGACCAAGTTTATACGATTTTTAGATAGGTATTGCATTGCAATTAAGATATTTCTTGTGAACTATTTTAGTGTTAAATTTTATTTCAATATTTAAACTAATCGTTAAAACAATTATCCAAAC
The DNA here is from genome assembly GCA_034700165.1 of Galumnidae sp. Gr-Ori-00277. Taxonomy (NCBI): domain Eukaryota; kingdom Metazoa; phylum Arthropoda; class Arachnida; order Sarcoptiformes; family Galumnidae; species Galumnidae sp. Gr-Ori-00277. The sequence goes on from JAQIXI010000524.1 coordinate 5,301, forward strand.
GATTAAATCGATTCCCAGAGAAAGAAATAAATTTATATAAATTAGTTTAGTTTAGTTTAAATAACTATTAGATATGATTTGGTCTTAACTTCACTATAATATAGTGATTACGCCTTTAATTAGCACTGAGTTTGAGTCAAGTCAGGTATACTTACCACTGAGTAATCAATTTTAAAAGTTTAATAAAATATTTTCTCAAATTTTCGGCTAAAATAAGAGATTTCTTCTTATTTTAAATGTTTATACTTATTATCAGACAATTATCTTCTCATTAAGATATAGTCAGAGACAGTACTTAAAAATTAAATGTTAGACTAAATCCGAAGCTAAAATTATCAAGCTCACTTTCTCTCTAACTCAGTATTCGGCGTCTCCACCAAAAGTGTCTACTCATTAAAGTGAGTAATTTTTGCTGTAATTTACGACAATTATCTCTAAACTATAGAGAGATTAAATAAAATAGTCAGTGATATAAGACTTTATATCGTTTGGGAGTCGACCCAAACGTTAAAAATCGGTATCAAATCAAAAGATATTTTGTTTGGTTTGCCATAAATGTATCCTTTTATACGTCCGAACTTATCATCCAATAAAACAAATTTTATTAAAGAAATAAAAGTTAAATAAAACTTTCCCTCAAAAGAAAACCATAATTTTCTACACAAAAGACTTATTGAGAGAAAACTACCAAAACTATTAAAGAAATGTTAATTTATTAAAGCAATTTTGCGAATAATTTCAGTGAAAATACAAACAAACTTATAATTTATTAAATAAAATAAAAGTTAATTAAAAACTTAACATAAAATAGAGAATTAGGAAAAAAATTGAAACGAGGAATAAACCAAAAGATAATTAAAAGAAATAACAATAAAGACTCGAATTCGAGACAAAATAAAATCTAATTTATATGCAAAATATCTGAGAACTACTCGAAAACCTGTATTAGAAAAATAGCTTTAAATGCAATAAAATACACCAAAAAAAGAAGAGTTTTTACTAAAGCTTATGATAAGACAAAAAAATGTATATTCACTCAAATAGTTTGGGTTAAGTAACTCTTTTTTTGTCGAATTACTTTTTAAACACTGGAATTGTTGGCTTTTCTCAAGAAGGGAACAGGTGTTTAGTGGGGGTCACTTTTCATACACACAACTCATCGCATAACGAGTCCCACTTTTAATGTTGCATCAGAAGAGGTTCTCTTATTTCAAATTAGCCCTAGGTCATTTGGTAAATGCCTCTAATTTTAATTATATACGTCTTAAAACTGCTCTCTCTCTCTCTCTCTCTCTCTCTCTCTCTCTCTCTCTCTCTCTCCCTCTCTCTCTCCCCCATTCCTTTTATCAATGGTTAATATGTGCTGAGCATATCTTTGAGCCCAATCTCCAGTACTGGTGTTGTTCCCCTCTTACTCATACATTTCCAAAAGCACTTTATTCTGGGCATAAATTTATATTTAATTCTATGGCATTAAAGTTGCTAACTTATTTTTCAAAGTCATTGTCAACAGTATTTAAAGCATTAATGCCTTGAGCACAAACGAGCTCTTAGATCACCAAGAGTATTATTAGAAAAACCAACAAGAAACAACATTAAGTTTTAGATATATTTAAAGACAATCGTAAAATGAGCAAGTTCTTTCAAATCACGTTCTCGATAAAAATCAAATTCTCTAAAAATTAAGCATGCTCAATGGTGTTGAGTTCAAATCTTGGGCACACCATTAAATTTACATTAGATATGGTTTCTCCCGACAGGAAAGCCCACTATTTTATCACGAATTCCTTCTCAAATGACAACAAGAATAAGAAGAAAATCCTTTTTGAACTTTAAAAGAAAAAAAAGAACAAGGTAAAACAAATAAAATAGAAGGACAACCAAAAAAGACAAATAGGAATATATTAAATGACAGCAATTTTCGACTCTTAAACTGACGAACATTTTATTTCGCGACAATAATTATCTTAATGAGAGTTCGCCACTAAAATATGTATAATAAAATGTTATTACTTTTAGGAAAGACTTTGTTTTTATTTCAGAACTTTTCGTCGAATTTTATTATTATTTTATAAAACATTTATTATTCAAACCATAGTTTCGGTAAATTTCAAATCAATGTCAGCCCTCTATTCTAAAGAAGTTAATCCCAGAGTTTTAACTTCAAAACAAATGATTGACGAAAAAAAAGGAATTTTTGTCTTAAAATTATCGATCTTTAAATCAGATCTTCTCTTATATAAAATCTGTTCCTAAATATAATCATTAAAATGAGTTTTTTTTGTCTTCACTTTAAATTTTTTTTTCTTTAAATATAACAATCTTTAGATGATAACCAGGGTATCTTTTAAAATTTACCATTCATACCATATATGCTATTATTCAATGCACTTAATTTGCATATTCATCACCTAGTTGACTTAGCAAGAAAAAGAAATTTTCACCCTTTTATATAAATTGAAGACCTCTAATAAAAATGGCGATAAAATTAGATAATTGTTAATCTTTAACTCAAAGGGAATTTATCTTGCAGATTGAAGACAGCAAAAAAAAATTGTATTAAAAACAAACAAAGTTTGGGACCACTTATCTGAAGGGAGAAAATAATAAATCCCAGGTTTTTCCAGAGCTCTTATTTGACGCGTATTATATGTAAATGAAAATTATGTTAAATTTCGTTTGAAATTATCTTTTTCTTCGCTTTTTTTGTTTAATTCAGAGAATCTGTGATTAAAGTCTCTCTCAATGTCTGTGTCTGTCGTTTATCTCGAAAGCAGTTTGTATTCAAAAAACACAGAATTGAAGCAAAAAAATTAATTCAGTCCTGAAATTAGAGCCCATCAATCCTGTGCTCAACATTTCCTCAATAATTACCGCCGCTGTGCTGTTCAGTTGTGTTCACTCATTTCCATATTATCTTTTCTTCTTTTGAGTTTGGGATTCGTTATTCTCTTTTTCTCATTTCATTTATTTAGTCTCTATTTCTCTCTATCTTAAAGTCCATTAAATTAGTTGTGAAGCCATCAAACTATACATTATATGCAAACTTTGCTATACTTTTGTTTCCTGTTTTGCTTAACACTATTTGTTTTACTATTAAAGGTATTCGAAGAGAGAATTGAAATATGTATATAACTCTCCCTAACATTGGAATCAGTCACTAACGAACTCACTCTCCCTTTAAATCAAACCTATTATTCATTATTTTTATTCACTTTTAAATCTTAAGGATTTTTAGAAAAATAAAATAAAACACAATTGAAATGAGAGAAACTGGAATTTTGAGGACAAGTATACGTGTGTCACGTTTAGGCCTCCAATGAAATCATACCATTATATTGAAATATTTGTTAAAATTTTTACTCGATTACATTGATTAATGTGCTTTCATATCATTATTATAATCTGAAAAACATTAAAATAAAATAAATAATGAGTTAAATGAAAAATTTCATTCACTATTCAAATAACTTCAGGGAATATATATTTCTCAATACATTTTTGAATTTGAAATAAGAAAAAAAAACAAATCCAATACTCATTTAGACGTTTAGTGGGAAGACATCTGTTTTTTGTCGACCTTTAATTGCGTTATGTTTTTAATTGACTGTTAAATTCATGACAACATTTTTAAAAATTACTAATCCATTGATTTCTCATGAATTTCATAATATATTTCGTTATTTTTGTTTTAGTTTTTATTAAATTAATTTTCAGTCCTTTCCTCTTATAACAGGTGTTCCCACATTTCAATTGTTAATTGAGTTATTGAATACCATTTAGTTTTGTTTTATTTTCCACTAAAACTTCTGTTTTCGTTAAGAAAACTAATTAACGAATAGTTTTTTGTTTAAAGAAATGTTTGGAATTTTTTTTGTGAACATATTTTAAGAGTAGAGTTAATATTAACGAAGAATTTTTGTTTTCTCTTGTCTTCCAGAATATCGATTGTTTCGCACAAAATGTGTTAAGGCTTACAAATGTTAAGAACATATTTATATTTGTATTGTTTTCATAAAAATCAATTTCGTGTCAAACAATTACCTGAAATTAATCCTTAAAATTATGCCTAAAAAATGTTATTCCAACGATTCGACAATTTTCGTAGTTTATTTACATATAAATTAACAAGCTAAATATAAAAAAGTTAGCTAAAATAAAAGATAAGTAATAAAATTTGAAATGAAATTTTCGATTCAACAAAATCAACCATGATCAACTTTTATGACTCATTTAGGATTTGTTTAATTCAGTTTATAAGTTATAAGTTATAAATCGTTGTTAAAATCGGTTAAAAAGTTTATTTAATAGTTTAATAGTCAACTAATTTCTAAATTATCAATACTTTAAATGCTTTAATGAGTTTTTTAATAAATTATTCACAAAAAATAAAATTAATTCAAAATATGAAATGCATTTCAAAAATTGTTTTTTATTGAAATCTAACAAAAGTTTGATTTATTTTCAATCATTCATTTGAGTCATTAATCATCAAAATTCAGAGCTTTGAATGTAAATCAGTTACACTACTTTAGCCTCAAAAAATTGTGAAATAACCTTGCTTATTCAATTATAAAAATTTAATTACATTTCAATGAAATTATTTCAAACTCTTCCGACGTCTCCAAAGATATGAATGACTTTTGTTTCATCAAAATTGTAAGTTATTGTCCACTCAATCATCTCATTATTCAATAAATTCATTAAACTATTTAATATCAATCATTAAATAACCAATAAATAAAATTTGAGTCCAAAAACTCAAAATAATAATAATAAATGATTTAATAAACGACTCATTAATTAAAAGTCTTCTCTTAAATAGTTTGCAGATTTCGATACAAAAAAAATACTTCAATACTTCATTACTTTCTAAATTAACAGGACCAAGGTAATTTCCAACTCTCACTATTATAAATAATACTATCCCTAATCAAGGTATTTAACAATCATTCCATTCAATTATTTTTTGTGAATAATTTACACGAAAAGTAATTATTATTTTAATTAAATGCATTTTAAATATAATACTTTAAATGACTTATTTTATTCTTTAATAAAAAAGGTCTGATTGAGTCACCCCTAAAAAAAGTATTTTTTGAATAAAAATTTAAATTAACTTGAATTCAGAGTTTGGAAAAAAGCAATTAAATTAAAGGAGTTTTTCTGTGATTAGTGGTTGTCTTCGCATAAGATTTAAACAAATTATAGCAACGAATGGATTCATTAATTCTATTCTCTCTCCAAATGTCTGACTTTAAATCAGAAATTTATTTAATTCGTAAAGTTTTTTGTCAGCCACTCATCCATCGCTAGACTGGCATTAAAGTCAGTAAAATAGATGTGAATAACATTAAATTTAAACATTGGATTCAAATCTTTTGATTACAAATAAGAAAACAGAGAAAACTTTTACAGAGAGAGCGGAGAAATCACTCAAAAATTGATGATTTTTTGCTAATCCAGTGAAGCAATACTTAATTTTCAGAAAAACAGATAAAGAATGAGGTCTGCCTTCAATGGGGAAAAAAATGATTTTAATGCTATGCTCTTGGAATCCCTTCAGATGAACTCTCAAATGTCTAATGTTTTGTGAAAACTGATAGTCTCAATCTTTCCAAGTTAATTTTTCTCCTTTTAGTTTAGATTTTAGTTAACTCAACAAAACTTAATCAAAATTAATGATTTTGTTTTTGTGAGCGATGGGAGAGAGAGGGAGAGGGAGAGAGGGAGGGAGGGAGAGAGAGAGAGAGAGAGAGAGAGAGAGAGAGAGAGAGAGAGAGAGAGAGAGAGATCAGAATTCTTTTGAGTATACAATACATAATAGTTTAAAAGATTTTGACCATTAATTACAGCTCATGTCTACTGATGCTGTGATACTCGAAAATTTCCATCGACTGAATAAAATCAGATATGAGTTATATTTGCAAACAACTTATCTAATAATTAACAAATTATCATTGGATTAATTTTCATTTAATTTGGCCTTGCTAATCAACAGAAATCTGACGAATTTTTCAAATCAATTCTCAACTATCAGTTTCATAAATCTAACAAATAAGAGTCAAATGAAACTAAAATAACCAAGCTAAGTTTAGTTAAAATTAATTATTGATAGAATGATTGCAAACTATGATTGAATTTCACAACTTTTTGAAGATTTAGTAAAAGAGTATTACATTTAAGACAATTGAGATTAACTGATGAGACGGTATTTGATGCAATTGAACTCTACGGTAGTGGTTGTACTGGACTTCGGTACTGGATATGTCCAGAGGGAACGCATATTATGATTAGTGTAAATATGTAGCTTAAAATTAGAGCTCATCACAAGTTCTGGTGAGGAAGAGCTGAAACAGAAAATTTTCAGTCTATCACTAAAGGGTATGCTTTCAGTGAAGAGAATATAAGCATTAAATTGCATTAAAAGTGAATACAAATTAGAGAACAAAACATTTGGTTATTAAACAAAACCGGCGCTGATTTGAAAGGAGAGGGAATCAGGGAATGAGTCGATAGTTTTAAGCAATTGGCGGCTAAAATACAGTAATAAATGAATTACTAATTTATATAATAAATACAGAAAATTCTATGCAAAGAATGATATGCCTGTGCTCTACATTGTTATCGGGAAACATTACTTGCCTTCCGTTTGAGTCGGTTCTCCTCAACGAAAAGCACTCGTATTTACTCCTAATTCAAATGATGACTAAGACTGTGTTTAGGCAGTGCTCTTATTCGTAGTTAAATTAAACATTATTACAAGCAGTAGAACAGCATTAATATCATTATTGGCAGCTCAGACACTGGCCGTCTATTGGTGTGCGCCCGCCGTCTATGGTTTAGTGATTGGGTTTTTGGCTTTTTTCCCAAAATATGCATTGATATCAACGGTTCGCTTCAATGCATTTCCATATATTCTCTGTTTAATACAATTCACACATTTTCATATAAGTATTGCGGATGTGGACAAATGGCACAGACTGATGGATGAGGTACTGCCTGTCGTGTGCTTCTCTTTCAGTGCGGGATTTGGCTTTTTAGCGTTCGTTAGAAAATTAAAAAAATTAATTTTCAACTGAAATATATCGATAACATTCACCGATAGCTTCGATCTTATCGTTGTATCCGATATTACTCTCATTTAATTTAGTTATAATCCAAATGCAATTTAAACTCAATGTCTATATTTTTTACAATTCACTGCATTTCCAGTCGATATCATTCGACAAAAAAGTTTTCAAACAAATTAAGTGAACAACTTTTTCAACTATTTATTGACAATAAATATTTGTTCAATAAATTCGGAACTATTTTCCCAAGAGTTTAATAAGAGTTTTTCACAAAAAAATTTGTGTGTGTGTGTGTGTGTGAGAGAGAGAGAGAGAGAGAGAGAGAGAGAGAGAGAGAGCGAGAGAGAGAGAGAGAGCGAGAGCGAGAGCGAGGGAGAGGGAGGGAGAGAGAGAGAGAGGGAGAGGGAGGGAGGGAGAGAGAGGGAGGGAGAGGGAGGGAGAGAGGGAGAGAGAGGGAGAGAGACTACTCAATCAAAGTTTGAATAAGTTTTATGATTAAAGAAATTTAAGTAAATAATTGATTAATATTTGAAAATTAAATTATATGGATATTAGTCTGATATGAAAACCCTTTCACTTCAATTAAAGTTAATCTTTAGAAAAGGCTATCCGTTTAATCAGACTTTTATGTAACAGCGAGTGATGTCTGAATCGAAAGCATTGGTAGAGCCTATCATCTAATTCTCTCTTAAGTCATATTTTTGGAGCACTAACTCATTATTCAAAGAGCAGTGGAAGAGTACAACACAACAGTAGTATTTGAAAAATTTTAATTAGACTTCTCTTCGTTTAATTAAAAAACTTCTCCCAATGTTTTCGAAGCCAACGATAAAATTGATTAACAAATCCTTTAGTTTTAGTAATCATTGGGTTTGAAAAATATATGTATAAGAAAAAGTCGTTTTCGAGACTCAGAATTAATTGCATTTTCACTAAAATTAAAATATTTCGACTCATAATAGATGAGAGAGAATTACACAAATATTTTCTTCTTTTTTCACGTAATTATTTCATTGAATTATTTATTCAAATCACATGTGAGCACAAACTCATCAATAATTTTCTCCTCAAATTAGGGCAATCGTTGGGCTATAATAAAATCACCGTGCCTAAGAAATAACCAAGACCTAATTGATTAGCTGATGAATAAGTTCTTTAAATTCAAATGTAAATTAAGAAAATTTGCATCCATTCAAAACTCTATTCATTGTTTAATTTAGTAAATTTTGAGGACTAAATCTTTATTTGTTTATCACTCAAACATTGGATTACAAAAGTCGAGTTCACTCTTGGTTCTCCCCTCAAACTATGCCTGAATGGAAAGATAGTAGTGTTTGAGTGCCAGACAACAAATGGATGAACGAAATGAATGGATAGAAATTTTTAGGACTAAAAGTTAGTCGAAATGAGAATTAAGAGAATTATAGTCAACAGTCGAATGAAAGAGAAAACGATTCACAACAAACACACGAACTGCAGGAAAATGACAGAGAGTTCTCCTATGGGACAGTCAGGAGATGATGGCATATAGCAAAGCACAGGCAAAAATTTCTGCAGCACTTGTGATATATGTGCAAAAGAACTGTATAGACAACAGACGTTACAATCGCTGATTCAGCTCTAAAGGAATCATATCGTCGTGCGATTCACTAGAAATTTTTGGACGGACTCTTGGGACAGACCACTAGAGCTTCTCCTCTATTAAACAGAAAGACCTCTTTCTAGCAATCAGTAGATATAATGACTTTTATAGTCAGAATACCGACGAAAGAAAGGCATTCATTCATATCTGAAGTCTAATATTTTGGGAAAAAAGTTTCATCGGTTAACTCAATAGCTAAGAGTGAAACACATCTAACACTTGAAAACTGAATGCCTACTAATGATAACAATCCTTATATTTTTATATATTAACGACATATTCGAGTACAATATTGGACCCACTTATCAATATATGGCAGATGAGCACCAAAGGGAACAGTAATAAAGGGAAACAGTTATTGTCTGTGCTATAGATATATAAATAAATATATTGTATATAAAAAGTCATAAAACCATAACTAATAAGACAATACGATTGAACGGATTTCGCTCTCACTCTCACTCTTTTGATAAACACATTCAATACACAAATCCATTATAACTTTCGATATACTTTTATTGACGGCTAATATAATATCAAAGAAAAAAAGCCTATTTTCAAGAGTTAGATCCTATTTTGTGGATAACAACAGAGAAACAGAACTGTTGTTATGAAATAACACATTTTCAATAGTTTAGGTAAATATTTAACAAATATAAGTAGGGATCAAATGTGTCGAAAATAGCAGTTTTATTACATCTTTTTCGTATTATATCCAAAGAGATGAGTCTTTATTTATCTATTTATATACTGAATGACCATATTTTGAGTCTTCACTCAAAACTAATAATTTTTAGACACTTATCATAAAAATTTAGTCCACAAATAAAAAACGGTTTTTCGGCACAAAAGGCGCGCAAATTATTAATACGAAAATTAAGTTAATTTCGAGACTAAATTAGTTTATTATTATTTAAGTGAAAATAAAATTAATCTAATTATCACAAATAGCTTCAAATAATCATAATTTTGTCGGAAAAGAATGTTTGCTATTGAAGTCTAGGAAATCTCATTGTCATTATTGTAGGAATATTTATGGAAATCCATAGTGTTTTTAGGCATCAACTCATAAAATGAGGCAATAATTTATGTCATTTGACTGAAAATTTTTTGATATATTATAATAGTTTTGGAATGAGATCATAGATTTCCAGTATATTTATCATAATATTTAACAGAATATACAGAATATTCTGAATATTCCCAAAAACAAAGCTATTTGTGAAGGAATTCCTCATCAAAAATATTTAATGAGAACAGAATTTTTCGATAACACTTCGCATAAATTTTTTTTTTGGTTTTTTGATTATAAAATATTTTATTAGACTTTTTGTGATTCATTGATAGCTAAGATTTTTAGACATTTTTATATATTTTATGATTTTTTGAGTTAATCTTTTAGTTTATAATTGACTGACTTTTCAAGTAATAAAAGAATGGATTTTTCATTTGCCTCGAAATAACGCGACATTAGGTGAGGGAAAAGTAGGGAATCGTATGAGAAGAAGACATTGAAAAGTGAAATATTAATGCTTTGTTGCTATCATTCGTGTGACACAAAAGTTATGCCAATTTTTTTCTTAATCTCAAGCCTTATGTCTGTGCTATTGTTGCTAAGGCTCTCCTAAATTAGTGTCGTTATCAGGGAGTCAAAGGGAGTCTCCCGATTGTGGGCACACATATACATTAAGAGTGAGCTAGCTCACAATACTGGCATATGTATGTGAAAGGTTATTAAGCGTATGGCATAAATCACAAAATGACATTCAACATATTAAAAGGTGGGTATGTAGTGATGATAAAACACTGTTCATTCCTGTGCTCTGTTCCTGAGTTGAGTTCTCTTCCATAGAAATCAATACATATCTGAACAATATTTGGTTATTGAGTGCCCGCAGGACTCGAAACACATAAATAGGAAAAACACTTTACATTGTATTCGATATTAAGAGAGACTAAACCTTATTAAACATATCATATATAAAGTGAATTTCTAACCCCAGGTTTAGTTTAAGTGACAATCAAGCTAGGTCATTACATAAAATCATTTAATTTAATAAGATTATTTAACTAAACAATTTTGTTTTTTAATTTAGCTTGATCAATTATTCAAAATGAAATAAAAACAATAGAACATTACAAGTATGTGACCATTGGTTCTGAACCATAATTAGTATCCTTGGATACTATGAGTGCATTTGCCTCACATTTAATAGAGAAAAATATGATATATTTTTTGTCTCCCGTTATATAAGTCATTAGATGTTATTTTGTGCGATATGTGTGTTATAAGAGAGTGACTGTCGGCCCCACCCGTTCTCTCATTCTGTCGGTCTTGCGATGCAAATGACGGAACACTTCCTGCCAGGGATTGGACTAATGGGTCTCAACTTGTAACTTAACTATTTTCTCCTGCATTATTCCTTATCACCTGCCAATGCATTGCCTGCCAGTCCTCCACACAATTATTTGTTATATTCACGAGAATTGACTATTTCTTTGGCTCTTATAATAGTCTTATATTTTATTATTTTTAGTGATGACTGAGTAGTAGTACTAAAGCGTCGGATAAAGAGTTTTACAAAATATTACAAAATATTACTTTCGATTCTCTTTAGAAAATAGTCTCAAGAAATGAGAAAAACAATATTAAGAATAAAGTGTTTCCAAATCTATAAAACTTTTAGTCATTCAAAACAAAACAAGAAATTGAGAGAAATCAGAATTTGTTCAATATTTCACCTTGGGACAAATAAAAAGAAAGCTTAAGAAATTTAATAATCCCTTCAAAATCGACAAATTTCTTCACTTTTCAAATGAGTAGTCATTTACTGTTAAAAGGAGTAAATCAGAAAAAGAAATGCAAAAAGAAATCCAATTATTATTTGAAAGAAAAAAAAGTGAAATCGAAATCAATTTTTCAAATAAATGAGTCGAAAGGAATTTCTCTATTCGTGAATATATCGCAAAGATTTCCGGAAACTAACGTTTGTAAAGCCTTTAAAATAGTTTCCCATTTAATGCCATTTAATTTCAGACACAATTGAAACCAATGAAAGAGAAAATAGTTATTCTGTGCCCAAAATTAGTACTTATGGATGGCTAATATCAATAGTAATAAAATGGTATACGATTTCAAAAACAGTTTGCAAAAGACGCACACAATTGGATCGATTCAATCCTCATTAGATGGGAATCACATACAGTCTGAGTCACACACATACACACATACCACACATGTCTATCAGTTTTAGTTTATATCCCTATGCTTTCCATCCAAACAATGACAGAACTCTTCCCTATTCTATCCATTACCACAATATATAATAAAACAGTTGGATGTATGAACACAAACTGCAATTCAGGTGCGATATTAGAGCCGTAAATGTTATTCGGAGCGAATAGAACGCCATAAAACTTAGCCTCTAATCCAATACAATAGAATTCAGAGTAATCTCAACCGGAATATAGAGTTTGAGACACAAAAACCGCAAAAATATAATTATATGTATTCTAAGCAATGAATATTCATTAGACAAGAAGAGAGACGAACAGCACTTTTTAGTTAACTTTTGGTGTTTTAAGCAGAGATCAAAAGGAAAGGAAAGGAAAGGAAAGGGATAACAATTTATTGTTTCCTCTGTTGAACGCTTCAGGTTTTCAAACGAAAAATTTAATATTCAATGAAAACATTGTGACGATTACCAGAGCGACACATGAGATAGTCGGCCGACAGTTACTACAGATCACAGACACCACCGCACAAACCACACAACAAAAGGTGTATTTGCGTGGAGAGGAAATTCAAAGGGGGATAATGTTATGCCATCTAATTATATAATTACAACCAATTATTCCGTATATAACTCTGCCTTTAAATAAGTTTCTACTGAAAAACATTAGTTTATTGCACAGAATATGCATTTTATGCCGCATTAACTCAACCAAAAGCTAATGCTTTAATTTAAATTTAGAGGACATCCAATCAAACAAAGAGTAACCAAGGTATCATATTTAAAGTCCTATTTGTATCATATTTTCGTTTATTTTAATTACAATATATTTGAGAAAATTTAATAATCATTAAAATATTGATTCACTGATTTTTAATCTTATCTAGATTATTTAGATTAAACCTTATTTAGATAAAAACTTCATTTGAAGGTATGGCTCACATAAGTTGGGGATCCCTTACCTCTAATATTAAGTGAACAGTGAATAGAAAAGTTTATTCAACGATAAAAGACAGAATATTATGCATCTCCTGAATGCCAGTGTTCAGTATGTTGTGCTGTTATGCTGTGCTTTACTGATAGAGAACAATGAAAAGAGAATTCTAGTGTGCAGTCATTATTGGCCGCACAAGTCATTAATGGTGTGCTTTGACTGCCTTTCAATACAATATCTAAAACTATTATTTTATTTCATTTCTCTCTATTGTATTCCTATTTTCCCACTAAAGGCCTAACAATTTTGAGGCCGTATTTCAGTCGACAAGTCGTCAACTCTGAACTTAAATGTCTATCGAATGTCTCTTTTGTCGGACAATATTTGCAATGAATGTCAGTCCTCTCTTAAATAGATTTCCCTTTTGGTGCGACACCAGTAATGGTTAAGTGGAATCCATGCGGAAAAGAAAACCGTTTTGTGAGCTTTTCTCCGATATATATCAGTGTCGGTAAATCAAGATGACCAAGATAGATAGTAAATAGATAACACATCACTTTGTTTTGAAAATATGCAAACAAATACTAAACAAATATAAATCTTAGATATCCTCTACTCTTGTCCTCAACTAAAGCTCTACGAAAGACAAATGATAGCAATTTTTAAATTCAAAACAAATTACACATAATAGATAAACAAGCACATTTATTATAGAAATACCACTTATGCTGTTTCGCAATTTCAAAGAAAGAGAGGAATAACTTTAAATATTTTCTTCTTATATGCAGTCAATAAAAAGTCCATTTAAACTAAAATTAGTTTTAAGACTTCAAATTCATTCAATTATTTATTTCTCATATAATCAATTATAAAAGGTTAATAGACCTTGGTCATGTCATGGATGTGGTGCACATTTACAATATGGCACTAGAATTAACCTCTGGCACAGTCTTATTAGAAGTCTATCTTATATGTTATGTTATATAAAATCAGAGCCCACTCTAAAAGTAATTGTTTTTGTTTTGTTTGACTCCTATGTGTTTCCCCACACTCTTAATGAGTCGAGTCTTTCCAATAGAGTCCTTTACGTATAGAGCGCTCAACCACTTCGAACCCGAAAAATTCATTTAACGACAACAGTAATCAACTCAAACCCTCTCCCACTGATGTGTTGGAGCACTGCTAAGACTTGTGCTGTCATTCAACCCGTTTTTGTTTGGCTCGCATTTGATTGAATACGACATTCAATTGGAATAAATTGTACTGAAATACAGATTCTGAGACAAGGCTTAGACACCCCTCTCCTGCTTTTGAAAAATTATCCTTTAATTCAAGACTTTAATTGTATTTTATTTTTCAATTCACTAACTTTTGGGTGAAGAGATAGGGATAGAAAGGAGAGGGAGAGTGTGTTTGGAGAGAGAATTCAAATCAATTTTATCAAAAGAAATTCTCATTTCATTACAAACGATTAAATTTAAAAAATTATCACAATTATTACCTTGATTATTTAAAAAAGCAAATTCTTAAAACATTTTATTAGAATAAATAGATATTCTGTTTGTCTGAAACACATGAAAAGTGTGTGAAATATATTATATTTGGAAATATTTGAGTAAAAGAAGTGATAGACTAATGTGAGACTAATGTCTTTTGGGGGTCGGGGGGTGTCATCACCGCCAGGGACTGAAGTCCACCCAATAGTGTGTTTATATTGGAAAAGTGCATTACTTCGACATAAAGTGGATATAAATAAATAGTCTTTTAGTGAAAACCCACTGAGAAATAAAGTGAACGAATGGATGACTTCAATGACTGACGAATAACTTATAAGCGAAACATCAAAACATTGGAATAAATATCAGCCAAAAAGAAATGAGAATTTATTGAATCTATTGAGAGCACAGAATAAGTCAGGCAAAAGCCATTCGCTCAAACACTGGCAAACATATACCTATTCTTCAATTGGAGGCAACCAATGATTAATTGTAAGCCTTTTTCTGCTAATATTTTTATGGCTCTCATCTCACAAAATGAGAGTAAATTCCATTTCTATTATAAATACTGTCTTTCATCAGCTCTTATACAAAGAATTACTCACATTTAATGGCAAAACCGTTTGCTTCCAATCCATCCATCAGTTGTTCGCTCTTTTTCTTCGACAATCAGTTCAGTAAACCCTTTGGAGGGCTCACAAAACAACTAAAGAGTTGAATACTTCCATATATTAATACTCAATCGATTCGGTCGGATGTCTAACAACATATATAGACCACTGTTTCATAGCCTTCTGATGGCACACATTTAAGACTAATGTTTCCACAAATAAAAGCACTTTTTGTTAACAAAATGACCACAAATTTATAATATTTGAGTTTATATTTTAAGATTGAAATAAAGGACACTTTTCTTGTGTTTTCGGCGCTTTATTTTTCACTCTCAAATACTATTACCAAGTTCATTTAGTATACCCTTTAATAATCATTTGAATGTTTAAATATTGAACTTTTTTATACGTTGTATCAGGTCAAATCACTACTATAAAGAAAAGGTACTGACAAATGGATATCATTAATGTCTTTAATGTTTAGACAGTTTTCATTAATTTCTAATAATAATTTTCCACATTATTTCTGGGTTTACTTTTTGACCGCTCAAAATATCCGCGCAATTTTTAAAATTTTCAATAATATCCTAATTTATATTAAATTTACATTCAGTAATGAGTGGAAATGACTCAAAGTTTGAGTTTTGGGTTTGAGGTTTGAGTTTTGAGTCTCAAACCTTTGATTTTCATTTAAAGCAATAAAAGTACTTTTTTTGGTTGAGAAGAGCCAACGACTGACCAATAATTTCATTGAAATCAAATGTATTATTGGTTTCCATACATTTGACAGAAAAGAATGAGAAAAGCATTGATTGGAATCAAAACTAATAGTTTTGTTTCAATAAATCATAACAAGAAACTAATCGAAAGGATTTTTCCCTTTTTCTGCTCGACTTTCAATGAGCTCAGGCTTTGAGATTGAGCTCAACATCTAATTCAATGGTGACTCACATCTGAAGTAATCATTTATTATTTCATTTGTTAGGCTATTATGAGTCACAGGAATTATTAGTGAGAAATCGCTTTATTAAAAATAAAGACCAAAACATATTATTGAGAAAAAAGAGAGGGACAGACCTCTCGACCAAAGCGAGAGCTCAAAACAATAATTCATTTTTTTCGTCTAATATTTTTAGGATATTATACTTTTTGGAGACACAACACAACACATATCAAACTTCAGGAACTATTCATCAATAGTTTGGATATCAAATATAAGATCAATATTTATATCATATTATTAGCGGATCAGTTAGTTTTCGCACAGGATTTTCCGGTATTTCGCTCAGAATTATATGATTTATATGCCTTTCCCCCCAACATCTCAACTGAAGCCAATGTTATGGAATTTTTTTGACGCTTTTTTATGGGGTTTAGCCAAATGTGTGCCCAAAACTCGTCCATCAAAAACAGATTTAAAAAATCTGATGATTTAAAGGAAATTTGATTTTTTTCAGTCAAACGTTTTCGCTCTCAAAATACTTTTCGATCACAAAAAAAGAAAATTGAAAATTGAGTCTCAAATTCACATCAAATTCAAAGTCAATAAATGTATAAAAAGTACTCAAAAATTGAATAATTATTTCCATTCAGTTTTGAATTGAATTATTTTTTATTGTCAGTGAAGTGCAGTAATACAACAAACTTAAAGAAATATGAAATACCAAGCAAAAATTTTTACTAATGGTAAAATCAACTTTAATATGATATTTTGACTTGCCAATTTACTATTCTTTAACCCTTTTTATCATTGATTTACTTAACAATAAAGTTTATTACACTCATTTTAGTCTGCATTTGGATGTTTGTAATAATTATTGCGAATCCATTGTTGAGTGGGAACAATTATTTCG
>JAQIXI010000525.1:0-22123 GCA_034700165.1 Galumnidae sp. Gr-Ori-00277
TTTTTGATGGATTCCTCGCTTATAAAATATAAAAATACAGTCAATAATCGATAATTTAAACATAAATTATCATAACTTTAAGAATAATTGTTTTAAAGATTTTAATCGATAATAATTGCAATTTGATTAAAACTAAAAGTTGAATTTATAGTTTTTGATGTACTTGGTTATGCGATTGGTCAATTGGTCCAAACTAATGAATAGTTTATTTATTTTTAGAGGTCAAAAGTGTCAGTACTATTACTACTGTTTTGCCGATGAATTAATGATTTAGAGTTTGGAAAATGTTTACAATTTATTAATAGAAACTTCATTTGTTTGACTGGTTTTATACAAAATATAAATTCTTGACATCAGAACAAAGATTGTCATTAAATGTCATTAAATATACCAAAACTTAAATTGAGATCTTATGGTCTTATGTTTACAATAAATGAGTTCAACAATTAATAGACTACATATCAATTGACTATAATTTATATAAACAGTATTTATATAAACAAAGAATAATTAACTTATATTACAATTGTTTTAAAGGTTTGGATTATAGTATGAAATATGAGTTAAAATCATTTATTCCTTTCAATAATTTAATAGATTTTAATAAAATTTAATGAATTTCTTTTATAAATATATTCAGTATTTGGAAGAAATAAAAGGAATTCTTATTCTTTCACTCATTAGTACTTCTAATTGTTTTATGAAAAGTGAAGTTTTTATGGACTTTGGGTACAATTATGTGTCGATTAGTTTTAATAAATACTAATTGAGTGACACATAATTGAAGTAAATTTTATCTAAAATTTCTTTTAATAGACATATAAAAGGATTGACATTTGGGTAAACGCTTTAATTGTTTATCGGGTGGATATGGTCTGAGTTGTACTCGAATTGTCCCGAAAACTGGCAGAAGTCGAGACACTACCACTACTGAGTCGCTGTTGATTACGAAAAACTGTGTTCTGAAGGGTTCGTTTCCACTTATCGGCGGTGTCTCTAAGTTTGGCCAACCACGTGATCTGAATAACAAATGCTAGAATCAATTTTGCCATATATTAGAGAAGACAAACTTTAGTGCTTTCAGCGGTACACTGGAAGGTATGGATTGTAACCACTTGTTGGAAACGATTCAAACAAACCAATACAAACACATTCTTCAGATTTGCCGCTATTATTGTAAACCATATTTAATATGAATTTAATTTTGAGCGACAATTATATTACCCGAGCCTTCATTGTTGGCCACGTCGTGAATATAGAATCGGTCCAAAGAAAGGGGTTGTTTATAGACAACATATTTGAAGAGTCCCTCGTGAGAGGACGTGAAACTGCCTCTACTGCAAGTCGAGGCCCACTTCTCTGAAAGTGTTGATTGCTTTACAGTGAAGAGGTTTTAGTGGTTTTTGGAAACATTCAAAAACATTTCAAACCTTTTTATGTAAGCCTTTCTTTCTTCGGGTAATTATAAGCATATCATCGAATAGAATGACATACATTTCAATGGGTTTTCCGCTGTCCAGTAAATGAATGGGTCCCTCCAAAATGATTTGTCGTCGGGGGCTGACTATAAGTCGTTCGCAGGGCTGCTTCGAAAGGGGTCCCTTCAAAAACTAAATCAATAATATTGTTATTCGCACTGAAGGCTATTTTCAATTCAATTGAATTTCAATGAACTCATAAAATGAGACCATTTGTTGGATACGTTTTTTTGTATACAAAATCGTTTTCGAATTGATTTTAAAATGGACTGAATTTACACTTAAAAACATATTCACAGAAGAGTTCGTCGTTTTATCTAACGTTTAATATCTAACGAAATGTTGAAATAGTTTTGTTTTTATTCATCAGAAAACGTGTTTAGATTCGCAATAAATGGACTCCAGAGACGAATAACTGACAATCATTTATACAAATCAATGATTAGTTTAGTCTTTAGTTTATTCTATTGACTGTTCGTTAGATTTTATTGAATTAAAGATAAAATAGGCTTAACCTTAACTAATATAGTTCTAATTCTTAAATCATGAGTCGTGACCTAATTTTTTCGTGTTTTAGCAAAAAAAAGTACTTTTTTCTGATTTTACTAAAAATATGAGAAAACCTTTTAAATGAGGCAATTCGTGACTTAAACTTCTAAAGAATAGAAGAATTGCAACAAAAAAAGTCAAGAATTTCACAAAAGAGTATTAAAACGAATGTTATTTCTCTGATATTCGCCAACATTTGAATGATTTCGTTATAAATAAAAGCAATTTCTGGAGTAATGACTAATGAGGTATAAATAATTGGAACCGAAACGCAAAGATTAGAATAAATATATTTACTTCTGGAATGAAGACTTTCGGATCCAAATCAAAAACTGAGGGCCAGACTATATTCCTCTGTATTTCGAGTAGTCTTTCAAAGTTCTTAAGCCATTTCATTTTATCGTCCAATTCTCGCAAAGAATTCTCTTCAGAATCTATTATCGCTGAAATCAGTTCTTTTTCATTGAGATCTTCGGATCGATTTTCGATATCTTTTAATATTAAGGGCACTCGCATTATGTGTTGTACCGGAGATACCAATAAGTCTGTCAATTGGAGTTTTTTACAGCGCGAGTCCCGATTACACCACTTTTCATATGAAGAATAAGACAAAAGACAATAAAAATAATGATTAAAAGTCAATCCAATGGACTCAGAGTTTTGAGAAATGAAAAAATTATGCAAAACATTTGAATTGATTTGAATTGAGAAGTGTTTGAAATGTTTGAGGAAATGATTGAAAACACTTCTAAATTGAATTTTATGTGTCTTTTATTGATAGTAACGAAGAATTTATAGAAATCTGAAATTTTTATTCAATATTTCAAATAAAAGGTTTTCAACACATTTTCGTCGATTTAATTATGAGAAGAATTTGTGGTTTTCTATCACTTCTATCACTTCTATCACTGCATTCATTATTGAGAAAATAAATTATTTTTTGATCGATTTTTGTTGAGTTCGTGTGATTAACAGAAATGGGGTTTCGAGTCATCCCTAACACAATAGAGATGAGATTCTCAAGTATTTCGATTTGAGGAATCGATAGATTGTAGGCCACAAACGATCGCATTGTTTGTCAATCAAAAGGTTGTCAACAGAAACATATTATAAGATACGAATCCCATTACAAAATATATGGACTTTTCCTGGATTTGGCATTTCATGTGTTTATCGATTCTGATTAAACGAATACACTGTTCGTCGACTCAAATCAATTTCTTTCTACAAATTATTATTTATTTTAGTAGATCTGAGAGGACTTCACTTTTTGAGCTAAACTATAGATAAATGATTTATAGAATGAGTTATGCCTTTCATTTGAAATAAATTCTTCGGTAGAGTTAAAGTCATTACACATTTTGTGTAAAATTCTTATAAAATTAATTGAATTAGTTTTTGGTTTCTAATCGATTGTCGAAACCATTATTTGTGAACAAATTCCTGACATTCATTAATCATTGAAAGTGTTTGGAAGGCATACCTTTTCAAACTCATTGAACTCAACCTGTCGTCGAAGTGTCTCCAAATAGTTGAGAGCATTGATATAATTCAATGTATAGCGATGGTAGGCCTGAGTCAAAGAGGTCGCTTTCGAGCTCTTGACAATACAACACACGATCGGAATAAATGAACACAAAATGAAATATAAGTTAAAAAGAGATAAAAGAAATTTTGACAATAAGTCAACTCTTAAGCGGATTAAATACCTTTTGAAAGAGTCGTACCAACACTTCTGACGGATTCAGTTCTGTCCCCGAATTCATGTATTGAAGAATGACATTAAGAAATTCTTTACAGAAGGCATAAGTGACGCAACAAAGTTCATCCAAATTGCCGAACAGCACTTCCGGTTCAGCAAACATTGCATAGCCCTCCACTTGAATCTTCTTCAGCGGTTCCATAAACACATTCTTCATTACCATTAAATGATCGTAAAGAAAGACACATTCACTCTGAAATAGATCCCAAAGCGCTTCTCTTCTTTTGTGCTCTGAGCGGGTAATCATTATACTGCTTCGGGCACTACTCAGGGCTGACGAGTGCGGTGGCGATATATTCATATCTCCCGAATCAAAGCTTTCGGTGATGTCTTGTGACTCAAGACTCGACTGATTGAATGGTCCCCGACTTAAACGCCGAATATCTATATTAACCGGAGCCACACAACTATGGCTTCGGGTCGAGTGAGCAGTTATCGCCAATTGGTTCTCTTCATTGGCATCACTTGAAGTGCTGTCAAAGGTTTGAGTTCTCAAAAGTTTTTTGTTGGGCGAATGCGGCGGCGGATGAGTCACTACCACTGATGCGTTTCCCGGAATCGACAAATTGGTCTGACCTGAAGAACGACGGCTTTCACACGAAGGTTGAGAGAGTCGATAGCCTGAAACCATGGATGAACCGGAAGCCCTCCTTTCCTCGAATTGAGCCAAGAAGTCATTCCACGTCAAACCCTTTCATTCAATAATAAAATATTATTAATAAATAAATGAATAAATAAATACTTTATATTTGGAGAGTTGTTCGTCAACGAAAACGGACGGCTGTAGTGTTGAAAGCACTTCTTCGAGACCGCAGAGGGAGTCGGACTTTCCCCGACCAGACCTGTCAAACTGGACGCACATATGGACGGACAGAGAAAGAAATGCAAGAGAGACACAGAAATGCCAAAAGTAACCGTCAAATACAAAGACAGAACCGATACATGACATCATTTGACACCAAAACAGCACAGGAGAAGATTTCGGGTCAGCCATAGAGAGGATAGAAATATATATTAACCGTTTGATGACTGCATGCGGGAAACACCGAAAGGAGTTGACACTTACCAGCCTTAGGAACGAAAATCGATTGCCTTTTCGTGAAGAGTCTATGAAACAAATGTAGTGGTAATCGATTCCGATATTAATCAATGGATTTTCATAAATTTATTTCAGTTTATAAACATTTATACGAATTCTTTTAATTAACACTTAATTATTAACTCTTTGATTGAGATCTCTATTAAATTAATGGAATCTCTAATAATATTAAGACATTTATAATAAAAGTTATTTTGATTCACAACTTTCTATAGAAAGCAATGAATTGATATTTTGTTTGGTTTTGTCGGCATTATATCAATTGAAGTCGATTTTGTGTATAAACAAAGAAAAGGACAATACCTTCGCCTACAGCCAAGCATTGAGTCGATCCGTCAAAGTTATCTGTTTAACAGAAGACCCAAAGAAATAAATTAATTGCAATTCTCTATCGAGTGATAAATTATATGTTATGGTCGACACAATACTATCGGAAGTCATTATATTCTCATTTATTTGAAAGAATCGACAAAATCGTATAAATTAAGTGAAGACTTACCCAATAAGTTATTCCTTTGAGTCAAAACTTTACTGTAAACCAATAAATCTCCTGAAAATCGTTGAGATAACACCATATAAATTGTGGGCTAATATTTCAAGAAATGAATACCTGGACAGATCTGCATCGGGGGAATCACCACAATAGAACTTCGGCGTCGATTTTTAGGATTAACCGGTTCTCCCAAACTAACCAAACATTAATTACTTATTAACGACTAAAGGCATAAAACATACAAATTTGTGTTTTGATTGCTGGCGGCGTGGTTTGGGTCGAGGCTATCTTCTGTTGCGCTCTCATATCCGTCGGTTATAAGTTTTGGAGGAACCAAAGCTCTCCTTCTATGGAGTGCTGAAGGGGGCGGTTCATCGTGAATAGTCTCCTCTTCCCTTTCACTTTCCACTCCATCTCCTTTACGGCCGAGCGCTGAAAGTTTTCTGAAAACTGGGTTAGCGTCCGGTCCCTAAACATAAACATAGAATATATTCAATTTGATAAACAAAAGATAAAAATATTTTTCTTAAAAAATGAACGGACTGTCAATAAACGCATTTTTGTCAACCGATTCAAGAATTGTTTCCTTATTTTATCTGATTTTTTGATCAAAAATTGTAGCGAAAGTCAACAAAAAAGTGAATAACATTTTTGATAATATTTTTGGATAAAAACTTTCTTTCGTTTCGTCTGTGTCTAAGTCTCAGAACAGAATAAAAAATAGTTTGTGTCGAAGTTTTGTCGTATGCGATAAGGAATAAAACCAGGAAGAGTTAGATATTTAGGACGAAAATGGGATGTCTTTCTTTCTTTAAGTTTGATGTGTTGACAAAAAACGCATCCATAATATATGATAGGAGTGACCGAAGGGATGGCCACTCAAACTCATTCATTCAAATCTGTCGAACATAATATTAATAATGATTTTCGATAGAAATTCAAAGAATAACCAAAAAGAGTCAGTCATTGAGTCCTTCAGTCACTAACGAACTCAAACTTTTAATTTAATTCAATTCAAAGAAAATGTTTGAATTTAGAGACAAAGTGGAGAAAAAGAAATGAAAGGGTTGTCCCGCACTTTATTCACTGGGTATTCATATTTTTGTTGAAAGTATTCTTTCGTGGAATGGGTTTTGGGTGGAGTCGTGACAAGAAAATCATTAAAGATATTCATTACTTTTCTAAGACAGATGTTTGTGACACCGATCGCACTATTATTGATTGGTTGTACCGCAATCTCTGAATGTCTCAACTCAGGTGTGTAATTATGTCTCCCAATGTCGTGACAGACCGTTTGGACCCAATCAGACCAATCATAGATAAAATTTGATGCACTGGTGACCCATTATTACAATATATTTGTTTTTCTTATACTTTGAGTGAAATACAGATTTATTATTATATAATATAATCCAAACCTTTGTATTAATGTTAAGGAACTTTTGAGAGAATACTTCAGATCAATAAATATATGGAAGAATGACATGAATGACACCAATAATAGGTCACTAACTTATTCTGAGACCATTCAACTCAGAGATCATTACATAAAACTTATCAGAGATTAAATCAATTGAAAGTATTAAATGTTCATTACTTATGTGTTCAATAAACCTGCAACTCCTGCAAACACTTTCATATGGATTGTATTTAATTTTGAGGCATTACTTAAAAATATAATTTTGATTTGAGATAAAACTAAAGTTTTTTTGTATTCATTTTTTCAAATGAATTCATTCGTAAATTCAATAAAAGAAAAATTTGATCAAAAAATAAATAAAAAGTAAAATTGAAAAATACACGAATCATATGATTTGATTAAAGTTTATAAGAAAATCGATACGAAGTAACTGAAAAGGAATCACTTATATCTTCAATTGGATCAATAAATATCCTTGATCAATTCATAAATATTGATCTAATCATTCAAATATCAAATTTTTTAAACTTATTTCTTTCCAAAATAATAGTTAAATGAATTTTGTGACACATTTAACACATTCTCGACTTAATTCATTTTTTAGATTCTGTGCTCACTTTTATCTATTGATATGAAAGTTATTCAGATTTTTATTTTCATTTTTATTGTTAATATTAGAGTCTTTGCTGTAAATCATATTTTGTGAACAATATTTGTTACATTTATTCAAAGGTGTTTATTCATAAAAACACTTGAAAATGTTGACAAGATAATCTTGCACATTTTTATATAAAAAACTCAGAATTTCTAAACTAATAACAAGATATACCTATTGATAAAAAGGGTAGAGAAATAAAGGGATGTTTGGCATCGTTTGTAAAATAAATTCTTATCGATTATGTCTTTTGAGAAAAGACCGAAAAAATTGAATTCAAAATTTGATTCAATTATTTTAAACGACTTAAGTTTAAGAAAAGTTTAAAATTACTTTATATTCCAAACCAAAGAATAGGTATTATTTAAAAATAAGTAAATATAATATTTATATAATAACTTACGTTTTTATAGAAATGTAAATAATTGACGGCATAATAGATGGGAAATGTGGAGAAACGGGCAGAACAGAAACAAATGGGTTGATTCAAATTAATCATTAGAGCCCTCCATTTCCAGAAGCCGTCACAATGGCTAAAGTTATTCAAAATGGCATTTCTCATGGCTTCCAATTGTATGTTCAAAATGTAATCCGAATCAAATATAGGCTTTTGTGGAGCCATTTATTCGATCATAAATACCATTGATTTCTCTTATATCAGATGAGAAAGAATTGACTTTCAAATAAAAGACTACATTATTTATATTTTGATCAGAGCTCTGGGAAAAAAGAAATGACAGCAAAACGGGTCTCTATTTATCATAAGATAAAGTGAATGATTAAAAAACTGACAATTATATTATGCTTTAGGAAAAAGCACTTAATACTGGTGTTGGCCATCGGTTGCTAGGATTTACATCATTTGCCACCACTGGAGTGGTATTAATATATCGCTCTTATGAAACATATAATAAAACAATACTTTTCTAATTATCGTTTAGTATAAGTTAAACACTTTTTTTTGCAGATATTTTGTCCCCAAAATTACTTCTTTGACACTAAAAATGTTAAATAAAAGTTGTTTTTAATGTTTATTATTGTTAGATATGTTCTTGCAAATTGAAATTTACAACTTTTTAGAATTTTTTTGCCCATTTATTGTGTCCGCAATTTTCTATTTATATTGAATTCCAGATAAAATGAGACAAAACTATTGTTTAACAAAGAATTTAATCTTCATTTTTAAACCAATTCTTTTGTAATATATTTGTGTCAGAATTTTATATGATATCAAAGTTGGGAACAGTTTTTTATAAAAACTCAGAACATTTGTCGTAATTTACATTTTAAAAGACAAATATTTGAATTTTTAATAGAATTATGGAATAGTTGTTAGACTTGAGTCACATAAGAGTCTCATTAAAAGCAAATATTTTCAAAAAATCCTTTTTTGAATCTCAATTCAAAACTTTATAAGATTTTCATATTTTATTTGATTTTATAAGAAAAACATAAAATCGGTTCAAACTTTCGTTTTAGATATTCTTTTCTAAAATATTTCTCAATTGATATCGAAAGCGTTCAAAACTCTTCAAATAAGAGTATCGACTTTTTTTGAAGAATATTCTGGCAAAAGCCAAAACAATTGGTAGTCTTTTTTGGAAACCCTGACATAAAACATATAAAGAGTTAATGTCTTTCATTTTATAAGGAAAACAATATTTTTTTGAACATCTTTTCAATTCATGTGATTTCAATTCGTTCTAAAATTTCTTAAAATTGATATTTGAAAACAATTGTATGAAAAGGTTTTTCTTTTATGTTAAGTGAAAAATATATTTTTTTTTGTTTAAATATTTGAAACCGATTTGAAAACCTGTCATAAACTTATTTTTAATACCATTTTTTCAAAATATTTTAAGTGAATCAAAGAATAAATGAAAAATTTGGACAAAACGACACAAAAACCAAATTAAAATTTACTCTTTTTTTAATTCTTTAAAGAAATCGTGAATAAGACGACAGATAATGGATTTATTGGTGAAAATTTTTTGTTATAAGATTCATGTCATTAAACTACGTTTAGTTCTTTTTGATTACAACTAATTAATAGGCACTCAAATTAACCACTTTATGATTACATTTCTCTCTCTCCCTCTCTCTCTCTCTCTCTCTCTCTCTCTCTCTCTCTCTCTCTCTCTCTCTCTCTCTCTCTCTCTCGCGTATTTATTATCGAAATGACTTATAATATCTGATTATTACCAGATATAAATCCATACAAATATTAATAAATGAAAGAATGGATTTCTTATAGTTATAATAATTAAATGATAATTTCCAAAACCACTCATTTCTGTTGGAAAATATTTCATATAATTTAAATATAAAAATATGTTTTTTAAAATTTATGGCAATTCTTTTTGAATTTCATCAATTATTGCAAATAATATTTACCAAGGTACAATAAAATTATCATACACTCGAATCCAAAATTAATGATTTCTATTCGTCCGCATATCTTATGTAATATTTATGAGCATAAAATTATTTATAACCCCAACTATGGTTTTGTTTGAATTCTATAAAATTAAAAAGAATTTTCAACAACTACCTAGTATATTATTTTACTAATTTAATATATTCTAAAATGTCTTATAAAATAATTCTAAAGGTTTTAAGCTATTTATATATTTTAAAGATTTTATAAACTAGATCAAAATTCAATAAATATTTTTTCAAAATTATTTTTAAAATTCTTTTTTAAAATTCTTTTTGAAATTCTTTTTTAAAATTCTTTTTTAAAATTCTTTTTAAAAATATAAGCATTCAAATTTCAAAGTTCTGAAATTTCATATTGATCATGTTTAAAAATTACTCGAACTATTCTGATGAAATTTGGTAATTTAAAGCTAAATATCAATCTATAAAATACCAAGTATGAATAAAATATATCAGAAAGTTCCGAAGTAGTTGATCTTACTCAAATAATTTATGAAAAAAGAAAACAATTGTTTTTATGTGTATTATTGGAAAAATTTATATAAAATTATTTTAACGGCAATAACCTTAGAACAATTTGATATTTTTATGATACCTTGCTATTTAATTACAAGTTCTTAATATGATTTACTTCTAAGTTTTATTAAAATAGGTGATATAAGAAGGAATAGCCACTCATTAATTTTGGGTATATTCTATATTATTTTACAGAATAATAGAATTCTTATTACGAGAATAAGAATTTTAAACGAATTTTGAAAACTTATGTTTTACTTAACAGATGAGTGACTAAAGAAATGATTTAATCAAAACTTTCACTCATTTTTACAGTCATTAGATAACAAGTGAAACATTAATTACATTTAATATAACGAACTTTTTTTCATTCTTAAGATATTAAATGCAAAAATTAGAGAATATTTCCATATTATTATTACTTCACTAATAATAGAATTAAATTTGTTTTAATATATTATTACATACTTTTAATCGACTCAATGATAATCTTATAGGAATTGAAGCTTTCATTAGACAAGACTTTTATGAGTGAACTAAGAATTTCAATTATTCTCAATGCCTTTCAATGTAAGAGATCTCAAATCGTGTTATATATGACATGTTTTGGATGAAAATTTTTCTTAACATCAATTTTATGGTTGAATAAACTCAAGTAAAAATTAAGTTCGAGTAAAACTTTTTTTCTTCTGATAATAATAGTAATAATGGAAACAGAATTTAAGAATCATTTTTCAAAAAAAACTTCTAAGTCTTAGAATTTTAATGCTCCAGGACAAATGACTTACAAATGATATCTAAACTAAGTTCTTATCATTTTAAGTAAACAAATGATTGATTGAAATCATAAACTCTTTTTTTCAAAATTAATTTTCATGGCTTTTGAAAAAATATCAGTTTTTTTATGAATTATTGTTTGAGAGTCACTCTTGAATTGAAAAACAACTTTTTTGAGATAATAGTGAAGATATAGTAGTATTTCAATTGAAATATAGCTAAAGATGTTTGAAAAGAAGTGCACTCAATATTCATTATATGATTACAACGAACTGAAAAATTCTTTGACACAAATATTTTCCCCTAAAAAACAGTCTTATTCAATTATTAAATGTTTACTTTTAGAATCAAAAGCGAGAACCCAAAAGGAGATGAGTCGGGACTACTCTTTTCAAACAAACAAACAAAGCTTTAATTTCCTCATATCCTTCACTTCAAACACAATTCTTATATAAAAGATAAATCACTTTTTAATTCAAAGAGAAATACAAGAATTTGAAATAAACTTATATTTAGAGTCGAGGGTTGAGAACCAAATTTAGAAATGTTTGCTTCAAAACTATAGTTAAAAACAATATATTCCTCGAATTCAAACTCGAGTAATGTTTGAAATTAATTTTGTAGTCAATTATTTCAATTGATATTAAGACAAATAATTGTTTAAACAAATTTAGCGGCAAATTATTCAATAAGTTTTAATTGATTTACACTTCTCTTGCAATTTGTTTGGAGTAATGGTTTGGCTAAACATTTGCTAAAATGACTGCAATATAAATAATATTTTATGTTCAGAATGAGAGCTAATTTACCCCAAATTATTAAATATGAATTCAATTCAGAAAATTATATTCAAATAATCATTTGATAAAATTATGATAAACTTCAGCGAATAATTGGATTCTAAATGAAATTCGGCCCAAATATTCATATTATTGTTAATGAAATGCTTTTCGACAATTCTCTCTAAAATGCTTTTGTTTTGGGAAATCTCTAAATTTAATTGATATTTGTTTACTTAAACTTTTAAAAATAACAAAATGAGAGAGAGTGGGAGGGAGAGAGAGAGAGGGAGAGAGAGAGAGAGAGAGAGAGAGAGAGAGAGAGAGAGAGAGAGAGGGAGGGGAGAGGGAGGGAGAGGGAGGGAGAGAGAGAGAGAGATGAAAATGATTTTAAATCGATTTTTATTCATAAAACTCGACTTAAATGAGAATTTAAATTATGTGATACAACGCCCGAAACAAAACTAGGAATTATAATTAACATGAGTTGTGTTATGCCATTCCCTTCTGATTTGTCGTGAAATAAGGAAAAAGTCATTTAATAAAAAAGTGATGAATACTTTTTATTTCATTTGTAAAAATTATAATAAAATATAGTCCTATTGTCCGGATAACAGATAATACTAAAGCAATAGTCGAGGCAAATCCAAAATCACTCATCCGGATACTTTTTTAAATATTTATTTAACTCAACTAATTATCCTGATTATTTATCTCGAATACATCATTTTTTTTAGTTTTTATTCTATTGTTCACAAAAAAGTTGACTATTAATCAGTTTAGAGATATTTCACTCAACTTTTAAAAATAAGTTTAAATTATTAAAAGTTGAGTAAAAATGGATAAATCGGTTAATGTTTTATACGTTTTGGTATAATCTAATCATCGATTTTTTTGTTTAGTTGTCTATTAAAACATTAATTTAAAAAAACATTACGACTCAAATGATGTATCGATCGATAGAAACGCAAAGAAAACAAAAGCTTAGATATAATGAAAAATGTAAATTGATTTTCGATTACTCTAATCAGGATTAGAAGAGTGTCTTTTTTACTCAACACAAAGAAAATTTTCTCTAATTCCAGAGCTTTAATAGAGACGTTTGCTTGGGATGTAATCTGGCACAAATGCTAATTACAAGAAAATTCTGTTTGAATAAAGTAAAGAATAAATCAATAATAATGTGAGACATGTGTTGGCGTTGGAATTATGAGAGGAGAAGAAGAGAGGAGAGGGGAGAAGAGGGGAGAAGAGGAGAGGAGAGGTTGTGCTTATTATCACAACAAACCGTTGATTTCATTCATTCATTCAAACAATTAATGAGAGGCTTATATTACAGCACTTAATCATTAACTATAAGTAATTCGACAATAGATCTATACTTCAATAGGAATGATATAAATGGAAAAACGAGTCACAGATTTTTTTCCCTTTTATTCCATTATTATTACAAATCTTTTATTTGTTGACTTCAATGAATTTGAAATCAACTTTTTGTGATTTGAGTAAACAAGCAATATATACATCTATGAGTATATTCCTTATCGATATTTGCATCGAATGTGAATACTTCTCAAATATTTGATTCTTTTGTCGCTTATATTTAGATATAATTTAATAAAATAACTTTAAATTTGAATATTTAATATCATTTAATGAATTTGTTTTCGATATTATTTAAAAGAGAATAAAATTAACTCTAATTTACACCTTTTGAACACATTTTAAACACAAATAAAAACAAATTTGTAATATATTTGAATATTTAAATTACTTTTTAGAAATTATAAAACTATATAATCAATTCAAAGCAATATAAGACAGGTCATCTGTTAAATGATAGTTCAAGAAATTATTGCCAAATAATGCAAATGTTGCTAGGCTCTTTTAAAATTGAATTTTAATAAAGTCACCATTAATTTAATCTTAAACAACAACACAAAGTAACACAAAATAATGGTTTGATTGTAGTTTGAATGTTGTTTAGACAGAAGTTGTTATCAAATTTGAATTAAAACACGTTTTTAATCCCCAAAACCTTTGCACACAAACACTTTATTGATAACACGTTATAAAAGAATATAAAGGAAAGGCTAATAAAGGGCTCAATTCTAATATTTGTTGATTATTTAGAGGACTGTTTTTTATGAGTTGCAATAATTTTGGTCATTAGAAGAAAACTATTTAAAAGAACACTTAAATGCCTTCAAAACTGTGATTGACTTCTTGGAGATTAAGGAAAATTTCAAAATATTTATTGACCATAAAATGGGAACATTTAAGTGGTTTTACGGCAAAAATACTTATATAACTTATATAATGTCTGTATATAATAGAACAAACAAAAACCGAGGCTTACCTCTGATTGAACATTAGGTGAGGGCAGACTCATGTATCCGTGCGGTACCGACTCTTTAGAAACACTCAGTCCTATGGAAAGAAAAACAGTATTTTTATCTATTCATCATTAAGTGTTGGCTAAGAGAACATCAAATTCAAACATTTGTTTTCTGGCCTTTTATTACAATTGTATTGGAATTAAGAGAACATGTGATGGATATCATAATAAGCCAGTGCTAAAAGAACGTCATCTTATAAAAGAGTGCATATATACTACAAATTGTATGAAACAGAATATTATTGTTTACTTAAGAATATTTTTTATTCAGTCGATTATCGGCTGAGGAAATGATGGAATTAAGGTTCAGGAAGTTTTTCAATTAAGATGAAAGGAAAGTTTCATTTCAAGTGAATGTTTCGCCCAAAAATTCATTTGAATCTAAACTTTTTATAGTTTTCTAAAGAATATGAGCTCTCAGTTAACACAAAAGATCTAAAAATTGCAGACATTTTTGCGTTAAATAACGTCATAATTCAGTTTGTTTTATATATTGTGTTTGAATATCGAAGTACTTCAACATTTCAAACCCAACGATAAGAGAGTGACTTACTTAAAATAACATCCAAGATAAATAAACTGCTTATAATTTGATATACTAGTAATTAGTCAATAAATTTTATTTTCATTAACCAATCAGTTTAATGTAAAAATGAGTACATTTTTCACATATTTTCACTCCAATGAATATAATTGAAAGCATTAATTATTTCTGAAATAAATTATCGAATGAATGATTGATTACTTAAATTATACGAATCACTGAAATTCTTCTCCGATTAATACAAAAATATTATAAGAAATGAGAAAATTGTTATATAATATTACCAAAAAGGGCTTCAAATCATACATTAGTCGGTAATATGTATTAAAATATTGATATGAAACACATTTTCTGAAACTCAAACAAAAAATTAGTTTTTCGGTAAAAAATATTATTCAAAAATTCGATGCATTTATTCAAACAAAATAAAAAGTGAAAAGAAATGCAAAAAAAGTGTTCTTAAAGTATATGCAAAACATGTTTCGATTGACTGACGGCAAACATGTTGGGATCGAACAACACTACTTGTAAAATGTTACATGATCATTTACATGTTAAATTCGAAATGAGAATTCTCATCAAATCAAATTTAGTAAATAGCCTTGAACTAGGTCACTTCTTTCATTCTATTCCATTCGTTTAAGAATATTATTCTTTTCTTTTGTGAACGAAAACCAATAAAAAAATGGTTAAAACAAATACTTTAAAAGATTACACATTATTTGTCTCATGACATGAGTGCAGAAAATTGCAATTTGTGTTTTTATATTAGCCTTTTATAGCGTTTTAGTAGTAGAAATGGCCATGATCATACAATACAAACTTGTTTGATATGGTCTCATCAAAATCAAAATGATTTGTTCGTCTTATCGATGATATAAACATTGATCCGACAATAATATCGTTTTACTTTTTTTTACAGAATGTCTCAAATCTTATTGAGTATTACGTTTTGATGACACAAGACAACATAAGACAGGTCAATTTATTTAGACAAATATTCAAAGGATTTATCCAAATAAATAACAAAAGCAATGAATGAAATGATTTCTGTTAATCTGTTAATTAATGAGAACTACTTTTAACTAATTAACAAAAGAGTAAAACTTTTCAGAATATTTAACCCGTGTTTTGGTTCATACATATCATTATATTAAAAAAAAATCTAAATAAGTATTTTAACCATTTATAACAAATTAAATTAATTTATTGTATTTATTATTAAAGAGAGGGTCACTCTATTTGATGAGGCGTTGAATTCTAATCAAATATTTCAATCATTAATAAAATATAACCACTTTTTTGTTTCAAAAATTACTCAAACTTTTAATTCAAATATAATTTCATAAAAAAAGTTAAGTTAAACTCATATTTCAAACTAAAACTTCAATTCAGCTATTTTTAGCAAAATAGGATTAGAAAGGAGTACAAGAATGAGCTGGAATCAAATAAAGAGCCTTAATTCAATGTTTTTCAAAGAGTGTCTAGTAATTAAATAAAAATCGAATATTGATTTCTATTATAAATAAAGAATTAAATTTAAAGTATAAATGAATTTCGTCTAAAATTTCTATTTTCCTCTAAAATATATTTCAAATTCACTTTTATTTAAATGAGAACTAATAATAAAATAATATTAAAACTATGGATAGAATTAAATTTCTAATATTATATAATATATTATATTTTACTTTTAAAATGGAAATTATTTGAATTGTGATTTTCATATAGAAATCACTAATAAATATTACTTTTAGATAAGAGATAAGATTAAGAGTGAGTGATATCCCATTATAGTAATTGACTCAATAGGTTTGTTAGAAAAAACAAGGAATCGATGACTAATAAAATTTAATTTCATATAAAAGTTGTGTTAATATATGAGAATTTGAGAATAATTATAACCTTTCGTTTTGAGACTCAATTTTCTGTCACTTATAGAAACGGAACTGATTTGCGTCCGATCGCTGTCTTCGGACTCACTTTGAGTCTCGT
Organism: Galumnidae sp. Gr-Ori-00277; assembly: GCA_034700165.1. NCBI lineage: Eukaryota > Metazoa > Arthropoda > Arachnida > Sarcoptiformes > Galumnidae > Galumnidae sp. Gr-Ori-00277. Next base: position 16,905 of record JAQIXI010000525.1, read on the forward strand.
ATTCAGAACTCACTTCTGTCTGAATGGCAGACGAAGAATGAGATTCTTCGCGAATGGTTGGCGTCTGTGTTATTTGATTATAACCGGTTTGGTTTGTACACCAAAGAGCTGTGTGGCGGTAATGGAGATAAGTTTGTTGTCCAATTCCCTTAATTCGTTGAACAATAGCCGAGGGCTGACTTTGGCTAACAATGGACTGACAGCTGCTATTATTTTGATCCAATTTTTTGCTTTCATCAATAATTATGTTCTCAGTAGTGTCTGAAGCGATCACTTGATTTGTTGAGCCAAAGGAGTGGGCCATTAAAGCCGTCATTTGATACCAATTTTAGGATAAAATACAATCAATTGTTATAAAAAAGTGATGACAACATCAGAGCTTTTCGGTTGTCATCAGTTCTCACATTTGTTTATTAAATGAAATGTCGTTAATCACTGATAAATATTAGATAATATGTGTCAAAGACAACCTTCACTCAGACAATAGTTGACCATTACTTGAGTTAACAGGTCTTCCATCGCGTCTTATGTTATATTTAGATAAAACAGTGAAACACATTTAAGTCTCTTTTGTTTTTAACTTCTTATAAAATAAAAAGAATGGAACAGAATAAATGTTTGGCCCCATATTTAACTATTAAGTTAAACAATTGTTAAAAAAAGTGAAATCAATGGTTAATAAGAGAGTAGTTCTCATTTATTTGATTCGTCGCTCATATTCTTTAAATAATGAAATAAATAATATTTGAGAAAATATACATATATTTTGTGAAGAGTTATGAAAAAGAAGTGGAGGAGACATCAAAAGAGATGAGGAGAGTTGAGAAGAGCTTTACGGAAGAGCACTGATCTATGATGTGCCAACACTGAAATTGTGTGGATCGGTCGGCACGAAAGCTGTGGAGTTGTGCACAAACACTAAACTTAAATGCGATCAATTTTGAACACATATACAGAATCGAGTGTCTCAACACTCGGCAATTGAGCCAATGCTCAGCCTATGCTCTCTACTCAGCGCTCAAACATTTATTTCTTTTCATTCATTTAATATCAGCTGCGAAACCGAGAGACGGAACTTTTGTTTAGCACTGCATATGACTGTTTTCAACAGCCTTTCCTCCAAAAATCAATCGAAATAAAAGTTCCCTTTTTTTAGAGACAAATAAATATCAAAATAATTGATTCACTGTTTCTTTCATTTCATGAATACGAAAATCGTTTAAAAATCAGAAATAATGACTTCACTTGAATTTTATTAATTGTATTCAAAGATTTTGCTTTCGAGCCATACATTTCACAAATGATTTCTCTCTGAAAGCAATTCTCATTTAATGACAAAAAGAAGTCAAAAATTGATTTTTACAAACAAATAGTAATTCTTATAATTATTCAAATAAACGAATCTAACAAATACTGAAAGATTTAACTATATTTCAATCAGGGATAGTTGAAATTACCCTGGAAAGGTAGATTCTGACAAATGCCCTACATATAAAGTTTTTAACATAACAGGTATATCTTGAAAATAACGGTTAGGGGGAAATTTGTGAGACCACCCTTTTAGACATCACTGGCTTTAAGTTGCGTTACGTTGAAAACAGATTTATTTAATTGATTTTTCTTTTATGAAATCCTAATATATTTTAATAGAATTGTTATAAGAGTTATAAAGTTAGACATATTTTAGTTAAAAAGAGTCAAAACAAATAAAACCTTTTGTTATTAATATATTTTTATTAATAAAGTGAACGACAAAATCCCAAAAAAATTAATCAAAAGAGGATTAGATTTATGTTTATTAAAAGATTTGTGAACTCAATATAAAGTGGGCAAGATACGTTATTTTCAAAACTCATAAAAGTTCCTCAATAAGTGAATTATATTTTATGTGAGAATATATTTATGAATTCATAGAAATTAGTGATCTATTGATTAATCTTTAGATTCTTTAATCATAAATTCAATAACTCTTGAAAATGACATTTGTCAATAAACCAGGGAAGTTTAATATTAGAAAAATAAAAGTTTATATTAGCAAGGTGTTTTTATATAATTGTTCTTTCATATTATAAAATAGTTAATTTTAAATCATGTGATGTCAAACAAAAATAAATGATTTTTAAAATATCTTTTAATGAATTTCTAAATATTTAATATATTTTTTTTATAAAATTATTCGTACCTCTGTTTGGACCGGATATGACTTCAAAGTTCAGAAAATTTTTGGTATAATTATAATTAACAATTGAAATGTCATTTAATTTAATAATAATAATGAATAAAATGTTATTAATTTAATAAAATTTTGATTTATTTCAAAAAAAGTTATTTAAAACTAAATAATATTTAAAGAATTCTAAAATTAAATGATATTTTTATTCACTCATTGTGTTTGTTCAAAGTTTTGGGGCCGAACCTACAAATTGTTGGGAGTGGACGTGGAACAGACCACATCAGATATCGAAAAAAAGTTTGACTAACGATTTTCAGTCCCTTTTGGATCTTTAATACATATAAAACAATTGTTTTATTTTTCACAAATTACTCAAATAATTCATTTAACGTCAATAACTTTGGAACTAAAGTAAGTTTTAACCTATGAATAAAATTAGCAAGTTTGTGCTGTTCAGGCAAGCTTATATTTTTACCTTCATCATAGTCTTATTCATCTTTAAGAACCGATATTGGGTTAGTTGTCATTCGAACAAATTGTTCACATATTTCTGTTCAATTCACCAAGATGAATATCATATCTGTCATTTTTAATATCAAAGGACAATATTTATCGATTTTTTATTAAGAGGTTTTTGTGCTTATAATTGATTTCTATGAGTAAATTGATCAAGTTTGATTTGTGATCAATTTTAATTAGAATCATCAAGATACTATAATAAATTACATAAATTTCACTTAAACTTTATAAACCTTAACTAATAAAGTTCACGAGCTTAATAATCCAGCACAATTTGTGCGTATTGTTATAGAAGTTTCAGAAATTGAATTCGAATTACAGTAAAAACCATTTATTGTTACAAATAGATTAATATTGAATTTAGTACTAAATATTGAATAAATATATATCGAAAGTAAAAATCATTAATTTTAAGTCAAATAATCGAAATTAATTAAATAATAATTTAATTTCTTTGATATTACTTGAATACTAAAAGTAACAAGGTATCTGAATGACTCACAAATTCTTAAAATTTAAGAATTTAAGACTTAAATACTACCTTATAATTAATTGATGTAAAGAAGAAATTGTTTCGTTCATTGTTATCACAATTTATATCAAAAATAAATCACAAATAATTGAACACAAAAAAAGTAAACAATGAATTGACAGACGATATGACACTTATTAAGTAAAGTGTGACTTACAATTTGGAAGAGAGTGAAACTGATTCAATCAAGAAACACTGTATTATAGCTATATCTTAGTTAAAAAGCAGAGATGGCAAAAGAACTCGATCCCAGGGGAGGTTCCAGAGGGGGTATTTTGGTCTCGGCTCAGGGATATTAGGGGGTATTTAAAAAAAACGCTAAAAACCGCATATTAGGTGTTTTCCTTTTAAATACATATAAATCAATCAAATTTAACGTATTGTATTTATTAATCGTATTTTATCACTTTTGAAGCATAAAATTAAGAATTTTTGACAAAAAAAGAACTCAAAAAGAAGTTTGAAAAAAGTCACTCTAAAAACTCGTTTTTTGAAGTTTTAACGCATTTTCGTTATGTTTTCTGTTACTTTTCTTATTAATTAAAGTCATCTTTGAATTTTTCGCTCATTGATAAAATAGTTTTAAAAAATTATCAGTCAAACTTTAACCTAGCTTATATGAAAATTAAGATTTTAATTCAATTTTTGGATATAATTTTTAAATTAACCTTAGTCATTGAAATAGTATTCAGAATATTCATAAATATTTTTTTTATATTTATCAAGATTATTTCTAATCTATTAGACTTTAACAAGAAAATGTACAAAAGGTAAATGCGCATGTATTTTCATCAAGCTAATTTTACCAAAGTTTCATATAATTTTATCAATTCTTGAATATTATGCTAAAGTATTCATCATTTAAATAGAGAACAAATGTCTTAAAGAATATTCAAGGAATCAAATAATGAATGAAATGCCCTCTTTTGACATCAAATATAGTTTAAAAGTTTAAACTTTAAAGTGTATCTCATTTTACAATATAAATATCATTTTTAGAATAAAAGTAAATAATAATTATATCATAATTTTAAAATAATTTGTGTGTAATTTATTAAAAGATATGCGAAACCACAGAAACAGTATTTCTGACTGAATGCTCACAATTTAAGTCAATAAAAGTCTATCCAATTCTCAAGTTTTGTGCTTTAAAAGCAACGTTTCGTCAGTTAATTATATAATAACAAACAAAATCAGTAAAAGATTTCACTAATATATCGATTATTTGATATAAATTTAGAAATAAAGATAAATCTAAATTTTAACTTAAAATCTCTTAATTTGTGTAAAATAACTAAATTCCATAAATTAAAAAAATTGTTTCAAATAGTTTTGATCTACAAATCAATAGATATAATTAAAATAAAAATATTGGTAAGAACATTTTGAAAATGAAAATTGTTAGAATAAGTTATAATTAAGTTATAAACATTATAATAATGAGATTCTAATGAAAATATAAATACACTTAAACCTCTCTTAACTGAACAGATTTCTGAGTCCCGATTCACTCCCTATACTAATCCATTATAAAAAATATTCCCTAAACTGAACACCTCTTTATTCTGAACACAAAATTTTAGTCCGAATAGCATTGACAACACCTCTCTATAGTGAATCAATTGTTTTAAATTATACTCTATTTTAAACAACATTTTAAAAATATCGATATTTACTTTAAAATTTAAACTAAATATAATTCTGAATTAAACTTTGATTTAGTTATTAAAAAGTTGAATGAAATGGAGTTTTTTAAAGAAACGCCAGAAATGTTTTTACCAGGGATGGCCAAAGGTCTCGATCCTGAGGGGGGTATACCCTCCCCTGAGCCAAAAAACCCTCAACATAGATAGTGCCTGCCCATAGACGCTAATGTTAACACCTCAAAATCCCCAGGGGGGGTATTTTGAAAATTTTGATCTCTCAGGGGGGGTATTCCGGAATACCCCCCCCCTTTGGCCATCCCTGGTTTTTACATTTAACTAAATTAAAGAA
>JAQIXI010000526.1:0-22017 GCA_034700165.1 Galumnidae sp. Gr-Ori-00277
ATTCAAATGCTTATTAAAGGGTTTATTTTAATGGTATTTATGAATATAAAATAAAAGGTCTTTAAAAAGTCCTTTTTTCCGATTCCAAGTTATAGTTAAGGAGAAGTGAAAAATAATTTCCAACTAATAATAAACTCATATAAAAATCAATAGATTTGATAATAAATTTTTATTATTCATTAGCATTAAACACTGCAAGTTAGCTAGCACATATAGAATAACTAGCATAGACTGGTTTAGTTGGTGAGCTTATAGCTAGAATAAAAGTAAAAGTATCTGAAAAATTTAGTGATATTTCAGTTATGGTATGCATTCATTGGAGTTATCCATTATTTTTGTTTATTCGGTGAAGAAATTTCTGGTTTTAGTAACAAATCATTTATGAACTCATAAATCATGAATTGGTTTATGAGATAAGAGAAACGATTTTCAAAATAATTCATTTTTCTTTTCGATATTCATTCCGTTCCCTTATTTTCTCTTTGAACACATTAATTATCCCTTGCATATATAACCTTGCTCATTTTTGGTTATATTGTTAAAATTATAAATACATTATTCGTGACATATATTTTAAACTCAATTACAGTTTTTTGATGTATTGATTTCAATAGAGTTTTATTAAATACATGCATTTATTTGTGCTTGCTTATTTATATAGTCTTGTAAATATAATTTCTATATTAAAATTAGACAAATATTTATTTGAAATATTCTTCAAATAATGTGTTATTCTATTATTCTGTCCATAAATAGACTAAAATTTATTTGAAATTTATTAATTCATTGAAAGCCTTTATTTGGGTTTTTATTTAAATTAAAACCGATTTCTTATTCCAATGATTTGGTCTCTTCTGAGAGAAGTCTTCAAAGATTTTCATTTTAAAAATATTCACTTTTTGTGATTCGCATAAAATTCTTAATTCATTTCTCGGGAGAAATATCTTTAAAATAATTTTATACTTTTTTTTGAAAGAAAATCTCATTTTCTGGAAAAGGAGTGAAATATTTCACGTAATGGCAATTAAAAAACAGATCCTCAATCAAAGTGCGGTATAGCTCCCCATAAAATGGTAGTGCTCTTCAATTTTGATAATCGAGTTCTGGCATGTCTTACATCTCTTTAATTGTTGTTTCGTTTATATTCTCGAAATGGTTTTAATAAAAAAAATTCCTTAAATTATTAAAACTAAAGAAAACTATTTTTAGTTTTTCAGAAAATATTTGATTAAATTCTTTTGAATATTTCGTGATTTCCTTAGAATTGGTTTTTTAGAGAATTTAATTTGGAATTAGAAATATAAGTAAACAAATTTCTTAAAAGTAAATCTCATTTAAAACTTTTGAGAATTAATTCTAAGATTGAATTTTCCACCCATTCCTCAGAATATCAGAAAATCGGGTGATCTCTCTCTCTCTCTCTCTCTCTCTCTCTCTCTCTCTCTCTCTCTCTCTCTCTCTCTCCCTCCCACTCTCTCTCTCTCCCACTCTCCCTCTCCTCAATATTCAGTTCACAAAATTTTAATCAATTATTTTTGTGGCGTAGACTCATAGCCCAGTGCTTAAAGCGAAGAGCTATCAATCAATTTTGATGAGAAGTTCCGCCACTGAATGCTATTAATTCAAAGATTCATTGAATTTATTTGAAAAATGAAGAAATTGTTTGAAATATTAAACGAAAGACTAAAATCAGTTTCGTTTAGAAGACAAACAAATATTTATAAATAGAATGAAATAGAGTTCAATCAATTTAATGATATTTTGTAACTGATTTCTATACAAAATAAGTATCGAAAGTCTCAATCTTGGAATCTAATTCAGATAAGTTATCAAGATAAATAGTTTAATTATTAAGGGCTATTAATTATTTAACTCTAATAGATCTGAGACTTTCGATCCCTTTATATATTCAAATCGTTTGATAAATAATTCACAAATTCTTCAGTGATTTTCAAACTCTTAGAGAACTTCAATAATATTAAGAGAAAATCAATTGAAAAACTATTTCAGAATTAAAAGAGCCTTTCCTCAAATATAGGAAATTTAGCTAAAATAGCCAATATAGCCTAGGACACTTTAAATGTCACAATAAACTTCTATTGACATAAAAGTGAATTCAAATAATATTTTATAACATTTTTTGTATTACAATTGAATTATTCCATAAATAAGTCAAAAGTGATGTAAATCGGAATCAATTTTTATTCAATATTTCAAACATTTCTAATATATTTGTATTAAATTTTACAAAAAATTTTATTATTTCACAAAAGTATTGAACAAAAGAAAGGTTTAATTATATATATTTGTGTGAATTATTTGTTTATGAAATGCCATAACTTATAGTTTATGGGCTGAAGTCATAAGAGTTATAAACTCTTCGTAATTAAAGTTTGTGTTGGAATCGGACGACACTTCGTTTATCAGTTCTTCGACTTCTTCGTCGGTCAACTTATCTCCAAATTCAGTCAACACTTGCCTTAACTCATCTTTAGTTACAAATCCATTGATCTCTTTGTCGAAGACTCTGAAGGCTTCCCTCAATTCCTGTTGCGCTTCTGAAGAATCCTTAAGACGTTTGGTAAATACATTGTGAAACTCTTCGAAATTTATTCTTCCGCTGTTATTAGTGTTGACCACAAGAATCATTTCGAGCGCTTCCTGTTCGTTCGGATTCATTCCATAAAACTTCATGACTTCCAACAGTTCTTTGACACCAAATGAGGTCTTTCTGTTGATATCAAACATTTTGAAGATTTCATAGTACTGAGCGTTTTCTTCCTTTTCTCGTTGTTTTCGAAGCAAAGACTCGTTGGACATCACTGGATATTCAATGGATAATCAGTGGATAATTCGGTCAAAATTCAAATAAAGGATCGATTAAAACGTATTTCGAATTCAATGATAAAGACTTTATTGTAAACAATTAATAAATGTTTGAGAGAACGCGACTCAACCCTCAAATAATTTGTCAGAAAATTCCACTCAAAATAAAATGATAGAAATGTTTATTGCATTCTCTTATTGTTTTCATATATTATATAAAGAACTAAAAGTTAATGACTTCGCTATTAATTACAATATACTATTAAATGAAGTGTTATTCCATTATAAATAACCCTTCGAAAAGCTCTAAGGAAAACACTAAAGAGTCACTTCTGTAGTGAACTCTAAGAACTGGTCACTATCACAGAATTGTAGACCTGAAAAATTGCCTGCATTTAGATCTTCAAGTATTGGACAGTTGGACAGAGACAGAATGAAGAGCACTTACTTATTGAGTTCTTTATTAATTGTGCTGTTCGTCATCATTACATTTAATAAAAATATTAATAATAACTTATTATGTATTCAATGAGGAAAAAGTCAAACCCAATGTTTTATTTTGAAAATAATTTCTAATTAGTTGAACATAAATTTTCACTTATTTTATATAAATTATAAGAAAATAAATATTTATTCTATAATTTTATAAATAATTAAATGAGTAAATCATTTATTGAATAATTTGTAGCGAATGTCAAAAGTTTTAATATTTATTTATAAATATTAAATAAAAGAATAATTGTATAGAATTATGGTTTTTAACCGGAATTCCAGTAACTTAGTAAAAGTGTTATGATCATTTATCTTAATAACCTTCGGGTGACTCCTATTAAAGTAAAACAACTCATTTAGATGTGAGCCTCAGATTCATTGAGAGCTTTGTTTGTTTTATTACATAATCTTTTGGATATCTTTTTCTTAATCTCATATTCTTAGAGCTATTCTTTTGTGAAATTTTCTTTGAATATAAGGACAATAAATAAACTAATCCTCAGTTTTTCTAAAGTCATTCATTACTGAATATATGGTTGTATTTATGAGAAGACGTTTTTGTCTCAACAAAAAACACTATTTCTTTCCGTTTCTCCGGAATTGAATAATATTTTTATTATTGAATAAAAAGTAAAATATTTGCTAATATTTTAGGTTAAGTACTGGAAATCCTCTTTAATTCAAACCATAACTTAGGAGTTGTTGGCAAACAATTTTCAATTAAATTATGTTTAAGTTTTTCTTATTTCTCGTTTGAGAGAAGATTTCCTTTTTTTATGCATTTTATTTGAGAAGAAAAAGGTTCTCAACAAATGATTCGCTCATTTTTTCAGACAATTTTTTAAAAAGAAGTTTCGTTATTCTCGTGAATAAAACTAAACAGTAATTCACGAGAAGAACATAAGAACACGAAAAACAAAAACCAAATTTATTGTATGTTTTGCTTCAAAAGCAGATAAGAGACAAATACTTAACTAGACTATAGTCCCCCCATATTAATAAAAAATCAAAAATATATTCAATATATTCAGAGTTATATACACAGCATAAGTTTGAATCTATAAATAAATTATGTTATATGAGCAAGGTACTGCCAACTTGGCATCTTCTTAGAATTTTCTAATAAAATATTTATAAGAATTACCTTGATGATAAAGTTATAACAAGACTACATAACTATTTGTCATGGTTAATTTAGATTTACTGCTTAAATGATTGTAACAAGATGATTCTAAATTATATTTAATTTTAATTTATTCAGAAAATAATAATAAGAGAAAAGTTTTGACATCAAAAGAAAAGTTTGCGAAACGACAACATTTTCAGACAATTTCATTTTAAAGACAATTTTTACGACTTTGAAATGCCCTTGATCATCTCTGTTTCATATGAAAAAATGAGTCTGTGATGTGAGCGCCCAAACATAACTCGACTACTCTTATAATATTGTGAACAAGACTTTGAACGAGTCTTTTAACGCCTCACTTACTGTTAATTAATTATAAATTTTGATAGTTTTTTGTTGCCATCAGTTCTAAGGATCGGTAGAATTGATTGAAATTTTTTTCATAAGCACTTAATTTTGGGAATTCTGTGCTCTTAGTTGTTACCAATCTTGATATCGGGTCAATAGACTACTGCCTTATTCCTTATCCCTTTTCAATACGTCTTTTGCTAAACACTTAAAGTTTATTCATATTTATATACAGCTCTTCGACTGTTATTTGTTGGCAATTGAGAGAAAAGAGAGAAAAAGAGAGAAATACTGTATTTTCATTCGCACTGCTATTCACTGAACTGTAAGATAACAACTCTTGGAAATAGATTTTTATTTGTTTGAAAAGCGATTTTTTCAACGTTTTTATATATTTTTGTATTTGTTTTAATATATAATATATTTTATATTGATTTTAGTTGGCTCTTTCCATCCCTTACCATCCCTTTCCTTCTTTGTTTGACTCTCTTATCGGTTTTTTTTCGAAGAGATTCTAATGAAAGAGTTCTTCCAATATATGGAAAATCAACGAATAGAAACCAAAAATCAATTAAAATATATTAAAATGAATGTAAAAAACTATTAATTTATTGAATGATATATTGAAGAATATTTTCTTTTGAAGAATTATCTCTAATATTCAGACACAATTCAGACACAATTATTAGAGAAACTTTCTTCAGTTATTAATATTCATTTGCTTTTAAATGAAGATGAGCAAGCTACTTTTTTTACTGATTTTTTTTGTTGAAAATTTTATAAATTTAATTATATTTAGAGATAAAATTGAAATAACAATATATAATCAGTATTTTAACATTAATCAGAACTATATAAATTACCATGTGCAAAACTTGAAACCATTAATTTAATGTATCAAGAATAAAATGCTAATGTTTCAGTAAGAAAAGTCCTTGGTTACTTCATAATAATAGTTAGAATAAATATTTTACAGTTCAATTGAATTTCAGTTTGAATTTGAGACAAATTTACAATTCTATGAGATTTTGGGCTAAAATTGCTTTAAAAATATATAATTCATAAGAAAAATATATAATTTATATGAAAAGAGTTCAGTCAAATCCAATAAAAAATCAAAAAATAATTTTCATAAACACAAAGACTTATCCTTTTATTTGCTTTTTATGTTTTGCGACCGAAAGAAAAGTTTTGAAATAATTTTTTGCCATAACTTTATGTCTGACCTAAAAAAGTGGATAAATTAATCGATTGAAAAACATTAATCAAAAGATTGAAGAGAAAGAAATTTTTCTTAAAAATGAGTGAAAAAAAGAGTCCATAAAAAGAAAAGAAAATATTGTGATTCATGAAAAACAATTTGTTCTTGCTAACGAACCGTTTTGTTCTTCTCATTTAATGCTTGATTTGTGGTTAACATCATTTAAGCGATGATTTTTATGATATCCTAACCATTCAAACCACATATATCTTTCTCACACAATGAACTACACACAACCTCTACAGAACTGCACATCCAATAGATATATAACTGTATATAATAATCAAAAAACCGCAGCAAAGATGAAAAGATGAGCGAAAGTCTTAACAAAAAATAAGAGAACATTATTTGCTTTTGGAGTTTGTGTTCAGACTATCAAAGAGTTGAATGAAAAAACACTAAAAGAAATATTTCTCTACTTTTTTACCGAAAGGTTTTTAACAATTATTTCTATGAACTGAATGTGAAGCACTTTAAGTGAATGTTGTGTCCGCTCACAGAACTTACTTTTTTTGAGAATTGTGTGGCCATATGAACACCTTTTGGCGGTATTTAAGTTTCTCCTCTAATTTCTGTCATATTTGGCAAAAAATTAGTCAATATTTTAAAGCCATGTATTGATTGTCAACAATTGCCTGAAGTCATAACAATTGAGAGAATATTTTAAGAATTTCATCCGATTTTTTTGTTGAGAGTTGAGGCTGTGCTCAACCTTTTTTTACTGGAAAAAAATTTCTACTTAAAAAGGAGCTTCACTTCAGTCTACAATAAGATTGATCTGAAATTATAATTTTATTTACTTTCGTTTCTTCACTATTTCTTCGGTGCCTATGATTTACGATTGAGTTTTTTAATCAAAAAACTTTTTCTTTTTCTGAGAAGAATTCCTCGCAGAAAATCTATTCCTTTGACAATATTTTTCAAAAACAATAATTTCTACAACGATCTTGAATACTAAACTGTGCTAAACTTAACTTGTAAAGAATATCCGGGAAAAGGATATCACTTAAAGGTGTGACTCATATGATATCATATGACTCCTAACTTATGATATCAAATAAAACTAATAATGAATTAATTGATTAAATATTTCTAATCTTTTCTTAATTATAAACAAAAATATAGTTTTATTGAAATAAAAATTTATTTGTTTTTATTAATTAATAATTTTTTATATCAAATATTGTTATTATTAGTACAAAATGATAAAAACTTATCCACGAAATTTTCAGACAAAATAATTGCACTAAAATTTTAACAAATTAGTCATTTTGAAGGAAAAACTGACAGAAAATGTGTTGGAGAACCGCCTATTTTGACATCACTCATATGAGTACTAAAACTATCAGTTCCTGATATAATTATATCTAAATTTCATGAATATCTTCTCATTTCAAGGATGACTTCGAGTGTTTTGTAAACATCAGATAATGTCTTAATTAAAAATCAATTCATTTGTCGATTGAAATAACACTTAATTTTTGTCTAATTTCGCAAATAAACTGTTTTTACTAATTCGTGGAAAATATTTTATTTAATCGGAAGTTCAGTGAAATGATTAAAGTCTTGTCTTTTGTGATTATATTCTCATTTTTTCCAAATGAGGCCATTTTGTGGACAAATCACGACATTTCAACACTGAAATTACTTCAAATAGTGCACAGACACGGAGACAGGACTCCGACTGAATTTTTGCCAAACGATCCCTTCCAAAACCTGAGTGTTTATTGGAAGGAAGGTTTTGGTCAATTGACAAACGAAGGCAAGTCTCGTATGTATAAATTGGGACAAACCATACGAAAGGAATACAATGACTTTCTCGGCAATGGCTACTCTCCGCGTGAAGTCTATGCCCGGAGTTCGTTGAGCTCGAGATGTCTGGAAAGTGCTTCACTCCTATTATCGGGCGCTTATCCACCGAATAATACTGAGTGGCAGTGGAGTAATGGATCTGATGCAGAGTTAGGTATTATTTGGCAGCCCTTTCCCATAGAAAGTTTTATTCCAAAATCAAACGACACTCTACTAAATGTTGATAAGTACTGCCCCAAAGCAGAGGAAGAACTCAAAAAGATCTGGAATTCTGAAAAAGTGGTGAAATTCTTTGACGACAATAAAGAGTTTTTTGATGAGTTAAGCAAAAAGTCTGGCGTTGAGAGAATGACATTAAAATTAGGGGACAAACTTCACGAGGATATGCTTATTGAACAGAATAGAGGTCTTAAGTGGTCTAATAAGAAAATCTGGACTCAGGATTTCGAGACAAGAGCTTTGAATATACTTTTGCCCTTGGCTACTCTTAGATTTAATGTAGAATGGGATAACCCACTGTTAGAACGAGTGAGAGGGGGACCACTCGTCCATAAATTGGTCGAAAACTTTCGTTCTTATAGTGAAGGAAAACCGATTTTAAATTCATTGGACAAACCCTACAAACTCTTTGAATATTCGACTCACGACTCAAAATTAGCGGCACTTATGAATGCCTTAAATATATACAATAAGCTATTGATACCATTCGGAGCGACACTCCTTTTCGAATTACATCATCGGTCCGACTATTTTATCAAAATTTATTACTTTAACGAAACGCTGTCCCCTTTGGGCCCACATTTGATGACTTTAGAAGAATGTGATAATCGAGAAGAATGTCCTTTCGATAAATTCATTGAAATAACCCGAAAAGTCATTCCAAATGATTGGGACTTAGAATGTGGTATATATTCTGATACGAAGACAATATTTATCTCGAATATTGTGGCTCTGGTCATAAATCTGGTGCTTTTAATAACTTTAGGCGGACTTATAGTTTATAATTGTTGTACTTATAAGAGGTCGTCATATATACCACTCATGAGTTCATAACTTATGAATTAATTAAATGTTTTTAATAAAAGTTATAAAAACAGAGATTTATTTGCAGACAATTTGTGGATAAAATTTCATTTTCTTAGAATTGCCGACAAATGTGTGCCATATTTGCTCAAAACGAGGAAATGGTTAATCTCATGGAATATTCTGAACACTAATTTCTGGCTATTTGTTCATTAGAGACGACAGTCTTAGTAAAAGACAGTAATTATGGTTCGGTAGTTATGTCTTCGTAGATAAAGTCATCAAAGAGTTCGTCTGATTGAATATAAGCCTCAATGAGTTAAATAAATAAAACATATGATCACTGTTTGTGTCAAACCAACCACTCATTAAGAGGTTAATCGATATCTATTTTTTTTGACTTCTTAGTAAAGAGTCATTTTAAGTGACACCATTTTTATGGATATTCAGAATTAAATGAGCTTGATCTAATTTTAAATCTTTTATCAAGTATATTTAAGATTTTAGCTGCGAATGACTTAGGTCGTATCTTTTTTATTATAAATAATCTAAATCTGATAGTTAAAACTTTTAGGTTTTATCAAGAATTGAACCAATGATTCAATGGCTTAAACATATCACTAAAATATGTTAATAGAAATGTTTATATTATTAACAAAAATTTATTTTTCGAATACATTTATATTAAATATAATTTTAGTGATTATTTAATAAAATATTTTAAACCTTATTATTAAAGTTTTGATTATTGAGTAAACGTCATATCTATTCATTCATAGTTCACAATATATTAGTAAATCATCTTAATAACTATTTTAAATTAATAATAATTAAAAGATACGGGTCATACGCAGGTAAAATTTTAAATATAACTTATATTTACGTGATATTAGCTTTCAAATGATAACAAACTCATTCATATACCCGGTTCATAATGGTTAGAGCAAGGCCCTTTATCTGATATCATTCCATTCAGATATTCTGATATCAGAGTTTTGAAACGTTTGTATTAAAATAAAATAGTAATGAATTTCAAACAAAAATAATCTTTATTTGAATATTTCCAAACATTTGTCGCTATATTTTATACAATCATTTTTTTCCATTAGTTTTTATAATAATAAAACGGAATAAATTCATTTAACAAATGCTTTTCATTTAAGTAAAAGTTAATTAAGAGTTTTTTATCTGTAGTTTTGTTCAATAGATTTATGAATTTTGTAAACGATTTTTATTTAAATTACAGTTTGTTTTTAAATATAATTTTTTTCAAATATTATTTTTTTTGGAATGTTTTTCAAACATAAAATTCAATATCTATTTAAAGGAAATAACAGTCGATTTCTTTTGTTGTGAACTGTTTTTCCTTAAAACTTGTTTAATGAGAGTAAAACTTCTCATTTAAACTTAATTTACAAAACAATTGAAAAATAAATAAAAAAATTAGTTCACAATAAAAGAAATCAAAATAAGTATTCGAAAGGAAAAGCGTTTGAATAATATTTGAATAAAAAAAAGAGAAAAATAGTTTTTATTCTAGACTTCAAATAATATAATATTCTGTGATGTTCAAGGTAACTTTCAACCAAAAACACTTCTTGACCTTTTTTCTCTGCGAAATTGCATCTAGGTCAAATATGGCAGTAATTGATCAAGAAGTTGTAAGATAAAATAATTGAAGGTCGACACCCTTGAGCATCACTAGTATTGCTATAATTCAAAGATAAATGATCTTGTTGCTGCCATCATTTGTTTGATATGAATGAGCAAATTCTGTTTCATTCTTATAGAAGAGAATTCTCTATAAATTTAATATAATTTTTCAAATTTCTGTTATTTTAAAGTAAAGAAAATTGTTTTAACAGATTTTGTTTTCCTTCGAATTCATATAAAAATCAATAAATTCTGTTAACTCTACAATATTTTCAAATGTTTTTATAACATATGACTTTAAACCAGCAAAAAAAAGTTTATTTTTTGATCAGGAATAACATGTGTGGCCACTGTTTTGTCAAACCAACCACTGCTTATTACAGTCGATCACCGATTTGTTGAACAAATTTTTTTGTAAAACAAAACTCACTCATCGCTAAGACTTCACTTTTTTCTTATTTTTTTTTATCAAAAATTGTTTTCTTTAAATATATTGAAAATCTTTTTATTCAATTTCCAAAATGAATTATTAAATGATCTTGATGATTGTTTAGATGATTGAAGAGAGGTTCATTTGTATAAGTATTCAATAAAAATGGTAAAATTGATTTCACATTTTGTATTATCTCTTTTTTTTACAAAAAAAAGTTCTCCGTTTTTGTTAAACATTTGACACATTCTTATCGGAAAAAATGTTAATTTAATAAACAAATTATTTAATCTATTCGTTAGACAGTCCTCTAAATTCAGAATAAAGTGTTGGGTATATAATCGAAAAAACGATGAGCAGTGAAGACACCAAAGAAAGGATGGTTTGATCTGAAGAAGAAGAAAAAGAGAGCAAAGAATATAATCAAACGATCAGTTTTTATGAATAATTCATAAAATTCTTTAAACGAAATGTATGTTATAATCGAGGAATGAATTCATTGGCGAGTATTTCAATTTCTTATTCTATTCATATGAGAATTATTCTAATATAGATATAAGCAAGATAGTTTTATTCAAATTATTAACAAGTTATAATTTAGGGAGTAGAGAATAGATCTTTTAGAATTTATCTAGAATAATTTTAAAACTAATTTTAATTGCTAAGTATGTTTAGCATTAAGAATGTTATCTTTCAAAAAAAAGGTTTTCAATTTATATTCATTGAAAAATAAAATTTTGAAGTTTAATAACATAGAGTCTCTTTAATCTAGATCAATTTTATTTTAAAAGTTTTTTTATTAAATTAGTGAATATATAGGTTTATTTAAATGGGTAAGTTTAGACGAAAAATAGCAAGAATATTTTAAGAATTTGTTATTAAATATAAGTTACAGCTTGCTAATATTAGACTATAATCTAGAATATATTCAAATAAATGGAGAAAACGGAACATTAGATTTTAATTCAATAATCAAAAGGAGAAAAGAACTGATAATTGAATAATAAATATAAAAAGTCATTGAATTATAACTTTTAGAGTAAAGAATAGAAAAACTTTTGAGAATTTCATATCAAAAGAAGTTTAACTCAAAATAAAATAAAAGAAGAAATTATGGCTTAAAAAAAGAAAAACAAATCAAATACTGAAATGTAAAGAATGAGCAAAACTGTTAGTAATAAGAGAGCAGATTTTTGTCAGTTTTTCACCAAATTTATTATCCAATACTTTGTTAACAAAAAAAATGAATAAACGCTTTTCAGTTCTTTTATGTTTGAATGTCTTTAGATCTGTTCGCATGTCTTTGGAGTATGTGTTTGAATAGTATGTCTCAGATGACTTACTCGGTTTAATTGCTAGACTGTGGCCGTCACTCATCACTCGGTTCCTATTGTTGGTCTTCTGCGCTCTCGAGGCTCTATTATTGCCGCTATTATTGATGTCTTGTTTATTATGTGAATTGCGATCCATCAGAAGACTCGTCGAAGCGGACGCATTCATACCCGACGTGACCATCGAGTCGTGTCCATTGCTGTGCACTGAATGTTGATTTGGACACAAAAAAAGAGTTAACAAAGAAATCAAAAGTCAAAAGCAATAAACATATGAGAAAAATGACAAAAATTGTTGCGATTCTGGCCTTTCATACAGTTTTTTATTTGATAAGGAATTTCGTTTGAAATTGAGCTTATTTTTTGCTCTTGGACATGATTTAATCAGACACATGACTGATTGTACAACAAAACAGTAAATTCTTCTTTTTTTGTGTGGAATAGAATAAGAAATGTCAGAATTATATGGGAAGTGTCCGAAACATTTTCTTCTAATTTTTGATGAGCTCATCAGAAATAATCGATACTAAACTAAACTAGATTAAATATTGTTTTAAAACTCACTCATATGATGGGCTTTGTCTTCATGTTTTGAATGACGGGTCGGAATGGTTGGGCCGCTAACTTCTGTTAGGTTTTAATCAAATTTAAACCAATTTTAGAATTAAGACTTTTGACGAAAAAAATTGTTTTTTATTGATTTAGTAATGATGTCATACCATATAATCTAATTAAGCCCTCTTTTTCACCAAGGATATTCTTGGCCATACATTTATAGGTTCCATAGTCTTTATCTTCCAATTGGTTTATCTTAAGAATCATTCGCGTCCGATAGGAGTCGTGTTCTTCAAGCACTTCATATTTATCATTAGAAAGAAGTATGGGTTCGTTTCTGAGCTGATCCGATCCCCGGATCCAAGAGGTCATTGGTTTTGGCGACGCCTCGCACTTACACTCTAACTGTACGTTAGTGTCGGGGGCGGCTCCAACTAATTGGTTCTGGACTTTTATTTTTGGCCGAACTGTTAAACAAATGTCAGTCAAACGTTAAATAAAAGTTAAAAATTTCATAAACATTGCTATCGTTGACATCTCTTTTACTCACTCAGAATAACTTATATTGGAGATGGAATTTCAAAAGGAATCAGCAAATAATGTTTAGGATAAGTTTTCTTTTTTTTTAGTACTAAGAGTAGATTTCACTGACATCTCAATAAACCTTTTCATTTGAATAAAAGAAAAATTGAAAAGAAATTTCGTTTGAATTACAATAAAAAATGATTGAATTCTTCATTCGATTCCTTATAATAGGAAATAGAAAAGGGAATGAAAAAAGTTTAAAGAATTCTCTGAAATGATTTCAATTCAATCAGAATCTGATGAATGAAGAGATAAAAATGAGAAATAAAAGTCTAAAAATTCTTCAAAAAATATGTGCAAAAAATTCAATGAATGAAAGCTTTGATAAAAAATTCAAATTTTCGTTTTGCAGTCAATAAACTTATATTTCTATTGATATATAACTCATAACTCTTTTTCTTAACTTTCTTATCATTTAAATAAACTAGGTCATTTTAAAAAGTTCATAACATTTTTAAAAAGAACTAATTATACTTACAGTTAACTTGCACAACTATCCTTTTGCTAACACTGGGTGGAACGTTATTCCCTGCTATACAAAGATAGGCTCCCATATCATCTGCAAAAGAATTCCAGCAAGATTATTTTTATTTGAAAGAATTTCCAAACTATTTAATCAAGCAATTTATCATTTGAATTGAAACGAAATGAAAAATTTTTCCGAACATCAGGGAACTAAATTCTAGGAAAATTAACTTTTCCAAGTTTATCAACAAATAAAGGCACAGGTTCAATTTAGAATTAAATTTTATTTTTAATGTATGAATAATACAAACCTCTCGTGACTTGAGTTATGTTTAAAAATTCGCCATCAATTTTATTAGCTAGCATAATTGCAAAATTTGCAAAATTCATGAAAAAAGAGACGAATTATTATTCAATTAATTAACCATGATAAGTTCAAATAGGAAACTTTTATTTTAAAACTAGACTTAAAGCGATATAAAATCATATGAAATTACCGGAGTACTTATTGCCGCCATATATACCCTGATTGATGTCTTTGCCATCTTCTCGCCTCCACGTAATGGTTGGCGTCGGATAACCATTGGCTCGACATCTGAGTGACAACTTCTGCCTCTCGTCAATCGTTGTGTCGGAACTGGTATCGGATTCCACTATCGTTGGAGGAACTGTACCCCAAAGACAAGAGTTAGCCGCACAGCATATAAATAATTCAATTGTGAATAACGGAATGGAATACATAATTAATGAGTGAATACATTTTGAAAAATAGATTTCTATTCCTCTAAACAACTGTTAAGTAATTGAATTGAGAGTCGAAATGAAAAACATTGGATACTCTCTTATTCTGTGCTATAAATTATTGGAATGGAATCCCTTTCCGATCATATCTTAATTAAATGTGATTTCGATTGAAGTGATTCTCTTTTAAGGAAAAAAAAGAAGAATTTCGAAGTGATTTGAAAAAAAATCTTTTGAAAAATGAGGCCAAAAGTGAAGCGAAAGAAAAAAATTATAAGAAATTGTTATGATTTTGAAGATAACATCATTGAGAGAGACATCGACGACAACTACAATACAGAGGCAGACCTATCGATACAATAGTCTCGATAATAAAATTGATATATTGGCTGACATTAGTGGCGAACTATGTATTGAAAAATATTTTTTCTCTTCGTTTTGAAGTGAAAAAAATGATAAAAAATTTTCGATAAAAGTCTTACAACGAATAGAAAAGTAATAAAAATGTGATCCATAGATAAAAAGACGTCTTTCCTTTTCAGTAGTACTCTTCTCGATATAAATGATAATTTTTTTAAAAAGAGAATTGCCTTGCTCATATTTCTTACTTCAATGATTATAGTAAACCTATTAACTTGGCCAATTTAATATTGTTTTGATTGTTTCATAACTAATTTCACTCATATTTTAGTTGAAATCAATTTGTAATAAACAGTATAAATGGTTTTAGAAACTGACCTAGTACATCTAGATATCCGCTTTCGGTGATCATAGGATTGGTATTGATTTGGCACATATATAATCCTTTGTCGGAAATCTGGACATTATTTATATGCAAATACCACTGTTTGTGGTTATTGTGTGAAACGCGATGTTTGTCGGGCTGTAGTGCCTGTGTGTCGATTGTCAGTATTGTTGGTTCTGGTATAGTTGTGCCCTCCACTTTGAGCCAGGCCACCTGCAAATTAGATGATAAGAATTTTCATTTTTGTTTTGATTTAAGATTTAATTTAAAAATTTCAGATGAATTTTGTAATTAATATTCAAAAGATTTGTTTCGGATAAGTTTTAAGTGAAATTCCAGTTTTCAAATAATAGGTTATTATGGAAATGGTTTGTGAATAACTCCAATAATTAATTAGTAAAACATTGTATGAGAATAACAAAAGGCAGTGAATTAATCGTTAAAAAGGTGTCATTGACTTGTGCTTCAATTGTGTCTCACTATTGCCATGTTATTGCCTTGCTCAATATTCAACTCTATTACTAATTATGAAAATAGTTTTATTTAATTAATAATTAGAAGTTTTGTTTGGAAAGTCATGATTTTTTTAGTGAGCAAGCACAAAATTATCATCAAGATTAATGAATTATCAAGTGTTAGGACAGTATGAACTGTCCTCTCATTTCAACTGCAAATAAAAGTTTAATTTTAAAACAATATTTATATGGATTAGACTCTGATTAGAGTCAACTCATTTGTAAACAAAATTTTGTTAAAATATATCTCTAATAGACTATAGATTGTAAATGATCTAGTACATATTGTTCTGTTCGATTTATTAATATAAGCTGTAATATTGAAGCCTTCTAATAGGTTAACCTGGATGACATAAACAATCAGCAAATAATAAGAAGAAATCATAGGAGAGTTTGAGCTGAGAGTTGGTGTTTGGGTCAGTTTATTGCGAGTATAAGGAAAAGAGAATCGAATTTCTTTACTCTTTTCTTAAGATCTCAGCAGTAATTTCTATATTAAATCAAATCTGAGGCCTTCTTTTATGAGAAAACTCCCTTTCCAGTGATGACCAAACCTTTCATAATAGGTCTGGGGCTGACTACTAGCCCACAACTTTACTCGAGGACTTACTCCAAGATATTCTATAATAAGTTGAGTCAATTTATAAGTGATTGATAAACGAAAGGATTTGCTCATTAGTGGCACTTTTGGACATCTCTGGACATAATTTATGACTTATAAATATAACACTTTCTCTTCGTTTATGGTTTTACCCCTAAAAAAGTGATGCACTTGAATGCAATGAATTCGCAAAAATAGATTAATCAATAAAAACAAGTTTTATACTTAACTCTATTAAGTGAGGAGTAAAGTGAACTGGCATTAAAGGCAGAGCACAAATACCACTATCTTTTTGCTAATATAGCCGTTCGTTAGTTTAACGGCAATAATAATAAGCGAAACGAGTGATCAATAATTTTTCGTTACGAATTGCGAAGTAATTAAATTAATTTGACTTTTCTATGGCTTTTGTTTCGCTACAAAAATCAATGCAATTAAGTGTTTCAATCATAAGAATTGTTGTTTCACTTATTCTTAACAAAAAAAAACTCTATCATTACTCAATAAATGTGTTAGATTTTTAGTGATTCCATCAAAAAACAAGTAATAATATAATGGTATGACCAAGGTTATCTAACAAACACTGTCTTAAATACGATTATTTTTAATTGATTTTTTCTTTTCATTAATGTTTTCTTTGATAAAATGCATTAAATCTGTTATAAAACAATTGTAAGAATGTATTCCAACACTTTTAACAGAAATTATTGAATTGTAGACAAGAATTCACTCTTATTGCTAGACATTGAAAGTAGTCAATACCTTATAATCTTGCAAATTATCAACAGTGCACTCAAGCATTGTGGAGCGTCCGGTGGCCACCGATGTGTTAGCGATCGCTTTAACGAAAGTCGGCTTCAATTCTGCTTCGACTGCAATATAAGAGAAAAATAATTTAATAAAATGTCAATAAAGTGTTCCAAAGACTAATTCAAAGACAACTCGTCTGCAATTAAGAGACAAAACTACTCAATAACTTCTGACTTAATGATAGACTTAACTAATTAACCATAACTTTTCGAATATAAAAGTTTTAATCGCAATAACTATAATCGTCTTCTAATTATTTTTATGACTTTTGCTCAATAAGCAAGGTGTTGTACCATGTTTGTATTGTGGTGATCCTACAACTCATAAAAAATTTATATTTCAATTTTATCAAGATTTTAATCTACTCTTTAGGTATAGAATTTTTGTAAACTTTTAGAACAAAGTTTTTCTTGAATATTCTAGTATTTATCCCTTGCTAATTTAAATAGCTTGGTTATGTTCAGGCAAATATTTGAGTAATTTATTCAAATTTATTCGTAATTATACGAAAATAATCGCAAATATTTGTGATTCAAATTTGGTTTTAAAAATGTTATAAATTTTGATATAAAGAAGAGTTTTTGTGTAAACAAATCCATTGATAATTTACAGGTATATTCTAATAAATTCTAACTGGTCTTGATATAAAACAGATTATATACATAAAGCGCTGTTTAAAAGCAAATATTAGTTAAAAACATTTTATTCAAAATCTGTATGAATTGTTTTTCCGATAAAATAATAGAAACAAAAGAATAAAAATTTTTGATTAATTATAAGAGGATTTTAAATAAAAATTCAAATTAATATAAATGACATCAAAATTCTGGGACCAAATATTTTAATATATTATTAATGCAAAAGAAATCTTTTTTGGACATACAATATGTTTAACAAATTGCTTGCTATTAAAACTCTGGATAATATTTGAGAATTTTATAGTAATTACGATATTTATATCAGAAAATGTTTTAATAGATTTTTGTATTTTTTGTTTTCAGACTTAATCTAATTTATAACAAAAATCAGAACTTTTTTCTCTTAAATAATGTTTTAATTTAATAGTTTTGTAAAATATTATATAATTTTCAGATATTTTAATATCTTTAGAATAAAGAGAGCAAGATAAAATAACTAGGTAACTTTTCAATTATTGATTATTTTAAGATAAAATATTCTTTATTTTGGAAATTTTCATTTAAATTGATTTTACATTTAAGATGAACTAGATAGATTGAATATAAATTATCAATTAAAGTAAAGGATTTTGAGCATGTACAAGTTAAATTTATTGATTCAACTTTTGCTCTGCTCTTCTTTTCAATAAATTAGATTTTAAGTACTTCTTGTGTTAAGTCGACCGAAAAGAGAGAAATCTTTTAAATAAAGTGCATTTCAAATGTATAGATTCACCTTGTTAATTTAGAAAATTTATAAAATTATCTAATTTTTAATTCTTTTCTTGTTTTTGAGACAAAATTCATAAATGCATTCATTCTTTTCATGATAAAAATTATTCCTAGATATTTTATAAATGTCATTTTATCATATTATATTAATTTATCTTGTTTAATATTTCAGCTATTTAAATTATGGAATCTATACACTAAAATGCTTGAGATTTAAAACCTGGGTACCTTTTTTTGTTGAATTCAAAATTAAAACAGTTTTTTAACCACGAATTTTGATTTCTGTTATGAATTAGATTTTTAAGAGAAGAAAAAGATTAAAATAAAAGATAATATGTTAAACTTTTCAAATTAACAAGGTGAAACAACATTTGAAATGCTGTCCACTCTTTTTAATGTCTTTTATGAATAACTCGAGTTTTTCTGAAAATAAATATTTGATATTTATTTAAATAAAATCATTTTTAAAGATAAGATTTTCAAAGTTTAATGAACTTGTTAAATTAATGCCATATGACATTAATATAACGATTAAATTTTGATAATTGTTTTCAAACAAAGTTTAGGTAATTCTTTAAGGAAGTTAACCTTTTTAAGGAAGTTATGGTTAAGTAAAATAAATGAAATTAACTAAATTTTGTGGACACTCTCTGATTGTATGTAAGAGTTTGTGATAAAACACATAAATCGCCAAAAAACAAGTGTTGTTCGTATATAAGACTCAATTCCCGATAGGAATCGACAACAACTCCAAGAATTGCAAACAATTTTTACAATTGTTTTCCTTTTGTTTGTTATTTTCGGATTTGATTTAAAGTTTAATTTTTATTCTTAAAAACTATAAAAAACTTTAAAAGGAGAACAACTCAAAAGTCTGTTTCAAAAACTATGAGCGAAGAAAACGAACGAAATAAAAATCTCACCGGAATTGAGATCAAAGGTCCGGATCTTATATTTTTTTGAAGAATGATTTCGACATCATTTCAAATATCAAATTATTTTCACTCATATATTGAGGAAAACATAAAAAATAAAATAAAATAAAATTCAAGAAATTTTACTCTTAATTCGAGAATTGTGTGCAAAACTTTACTCGAGTAAAACAAACAATTCATCAAATAATCATTTGATAAATCACTACAAAATCTTTTTTGAAACACTCTTTCTCTACACTCTCTGCCGATATTCTGGTTATTGGTATTTATCATTTCCTTCATATTTTGTTCATCCGTTTGTATATTACTATTAAATAATAGGAGAATATTCGCACTCAATAGTAATCATAATTCTGTGCGCTTTTCATAAATCTATAACACATTCAGAGCATAAGCCACTTATCAATGGCTTCGATATTATATCTAAAAGAGAGGATCAAAATTAATGGATAATATCTTTGAGACACGATTTGTAGGCACAGAATATGGAGTAATAGTGAAGGCATTTGAATGTTTTGTGCATCGCTGACCAATAATTATATCGTCGGCTCCGCATATAATATGTTGAGACCTGTTTTGCGTTAAATTTATCGCTCGAAACACATTAATGGCCACCGAATGAAATATTTCTGTTTTATTACTACTTCTGTATTAAATCTGTTCCCATAGTTTGGGCCCATGTTTTCAATGAGAGAGAATTCTGGAGTTATTTTTATTTTTACTGTTATTTAGGAGTTATATACCAATAGATTTGATAGATATTTGAAAAAAGGAATAAAAGGAGAGAATAAGCAAAAAATCGATGCCTTTTGTCAAAAGTGAAAATTTATGATTCGATGGATTTTTTTTAGTTCTGTTCACTGCTATTCTGTTCCCAATCCATTTCCTTTAAATTATCTGTAAATTCTATGTTTCATTATTTTGGCCGATATTTTAAAACTAGTGGTACTACAAGTAATACACACATCTCTGCACAGAATAAAGTATCAGATATTAAGATTGATTGACTTCACACTAAGACGACATCTTTTCTGAATTTTTTAAGAATTTGTCAAAAAAAAGTGTCCCAATTATTAAGACTAAACTATTTTCTAAATTATTCCAAATATTTTTTTATTTAAACTATCATTTTTAACTATTAATTGTGTTATTATAACAATAATATGCATGATAATTTTATTTTTTCCAATCTTGGTGCTTTTACTAAATCATGTTTTTGTGAATTACCCGAACACTTAATTAGTAATTTGTCAAATTTATAGATATTAATAGAAGTTTTTTTTTTCAAAAAATGCCAAAAATGGCATATTTTAAAAAAATGTTTTTTTCATTATTTTATTTATTATTTAAAATTTTTTAGTCATTTTATACTTAGAATAACCTAAAAATAAATTTTTTGCGTTTTTAAACTAAATATTTGTAAATAGAAATATAAAAAAGGCTTTAAAATAGAATTTTGATGCCATCAATAATTTAAGAATATCTCACTTTTTTTTATACAACTGTTGGTATGACAGACAGTACTGTTTCGGTAACGTCTGTTACCTTTTTTTTCGATGACAAATGCAAAGTGAAAACACTTACAGTTGGACTTATGGTCAGTCGTTTGAAAGAAAAAACATGAGATCAGCAATAAATTAGCATTTTTTCCATAATTATATGACATTTAAACTATTTATTTATTTTATTTCAATAATTTCAAACTTTGATTATCACTCAATGAAACAAACTTTTGTGACAAAATATTTTAGAGTTAATTAAATTAAAAAAACTAAACTTTAACTTTTCTTAAAATATACACACATAAAATTGAACATGATAAAATTTGACTAACAATACAAAATTTTATGGGAGTATTGTGCCATAACTTTGCTATTAATGAAATTTATGAATGAATTAGAAAAACAATGACACAAACATTTTGAAAACATGTATTTTGCTCTCAACTGACCATAAAATCATTGAACAGTCATTAAACAATTTTTCATTAAAATTAGTTTAAAATATTGTGTTTTATTAAACGATGTGTTCTATCATTTAATTATAAATATTATTTATAAACCATATATTTATATTTTAATAATTTTTTAATCAGTAAACATTAAATTTGTGTTGTAATAAGGGTTGACCAAGAGAAACTTTCTCAGAATAGAAGATTTTTTCCCGTTTATGGGATTCCCATAAAAATGTTTAATAATATATTTCTAAATTATTCTAAATTATTTGTGAAAATATTAAAATGAGATTGACACTTTTTTAATATTGAAAAATTTGTGATTATTTGTGATTAACTGTAAGTCAAGTGTTTATTCTTAAAAATATTTGTGAAAAGTTTCTCAAATGTGAAAAAAAGT